>CM061541.1:106646260-106953760 GCA_030864215.1 Capsicum pubescens | reverse complement strand
GTTCGAGAGGATGATCAGCCACACTATGACTGAGACACGACCCAGACTCGTATGGGAGACAGCAGTGGGGAATTTTCTGCAATGGGCGAAAGCCTGATGAATCAATGTTGCATGAAGGTATAAGGCCCACGAGTCATGAACTTCTTTTCCCAGAGAATAAACAATGAAGGTATCTGGGGAATAAGCATCGGCTAACTTTGTGCTAGTAGCCATGGTAATACAGAAGATGCAAGCATTATCTGGAATGATTGGGTGTAAAGCATCTATAGGTGGCTTTTTAAGTCCAACATCAAATCCCAGGGCTTAACCCTAGACAGGAGGTGGAAAATACCAAGATGGAGTACGGCAGAGGCAAAGGGAATTTTTGGTGGAGCAGTGAAATGCCTAGAGATTGAAAAGAACACCAACGGCGAAATCACTCTACTGGGCCGACACTGACATAGAGATACGAAAGCTAGGGGAGCGAATGGGATTAGATACCCTAGTAGTCCTAGACATAAATGAGATACTCCTAAATGCATTTTCCCATTTAGGACGAACCTAAATGGGATTCGGGCGGTTCGGGGGGACCACCATGGCTCCTCTATTCATACTCGAGCACAGGTTTAGTTATCCACTCGAGCACAGTCATATGCCTTTTGATTCACTCGTGGGATTCGGGCAGTTCGGGGGGACCACCATGGCTCCTCTATTCATACTCGAGCACAGGTTTAGGTTCGTCCTAAATGGGAAAATGCATCTTTTTTTTCGAGCACAGGTTTAGGTTCGTCCTATCTCTCGAGCCTAAACCTGTGCTCGCGTATGGATAACTATCTCTCGAGCACAGGTTTAGGTTCGTCCTAAATGGGAAAATGCATCTTTACCTGTCAAACAACTACGAGATCACCCCTTTCATTCTGGGGTGATGGAGGGATCATACCATTCGAGCTATTTTTTTCTTGACTCAAAATCGAAATGGGAGAAGGTTTGAAAAAGGATCTTAGAGTGTCTAGGGTTGGGCCAGGAGGGTCTCTTAACGCCTTTTTTTTCTTCTCATTAGTGTTATTTCACAAATACTTGCTAGATTAAGGAAGAACGGGGGAACAAGAACACTTGGAGAGCGTAGTACAGTAGAGAGTTGAATGCTACGTTCGGGAAGGATGAATCGCTCTCGAAAAGGAATTTATTGATTCTCTCCCAATTGGTTGGATCGTAGGTGCGATGATTTACTTCACGGGCGAGGTCTTTGGTTCAAGTCTAGGATGGCCCAGCTGCGCCAGGAAAAATAATAGAAGAAGCATATGACTACTTCATGCATGCTCCACTTGGCTCGGGGGGATATAAATCAGTTGGTAGAGCTCCACCCTTGCAATTGGGTCATTGCGATTATGGGTTGGATGTCTAATTTTCCAAGTGGTAATGATAGTATCTTTTACCTAAACCGGTGACTCACTTTTTCTAAGTAATGGGGAAGAGGACCGAAATGTGCCACTGAAAGACTCTACTAAGGCAAAGATGGGTTGTCAAGAACGTAGAGGAGGTAGGATAGGCAGTTGGTCAGATCTAGTATGGATCGTACATGGACGGTAGTTGGAGTCGATGGTTTTCCTAGGGTTCCCTCATCTAAGATATCTGGGGAAGAGGATCAAGTTGGCCTTTGAGAACAACTTGATGCACTATCTCCCTTCAACCTTTTGAGTGAAATGCATCAAAAGAAAAGGAAGGAAAATCCATGGACCGACTCCATCATCGCCACCCTGTTGGAACTACGAGATCACCCCAACGACACCTTTGGTATCCAGGGGTCACAGATCGACAATAGAAACCTGTTCAATAAATGGAACACATTAGCTGTCTGCTCTCAGGTTGGGCAGTTAGGGTCGGAGAAGGACAATGACTCATTCTTAAAACTAGCGTTCTTAATACCAAAGACTCGGGCAAAAAGGGAGGAAATACCTCCATTCCTGGTTCTCCTGTATTTGGATCCTTCGAAACCACAAGAATCCTTAGTTAGAATAGTATTCTAACTCAGCACCTTTTGAGTGAGATTTTGAGAAGAGTTTCTCTTTGGAGAGCACAGTACGATAAAAGTTGTAAGTTATGTTCGGGGGGGAGTTATTGTCTATCGTTGGACTCTATGGTAGAATCATTCGGGGGACCTGAGAGGTGGTGGTTTACCCTGTGGAAATTGTCAGCATTTCGAGTCTTCTTATCTCCAACTCGTGAACTTAGTCGATACAAAGCTTTATGTTAGCACCCAATTTTTTTGATTCGGCGGTTTGATCTATGATTTATCATTCATGGACGTTGATAAGATCCATCCATTTTGCAGCACCTTAGGATGGCATATCCTTAAAAGTGAAGGGCGAGGTTCAAACGAGAAAAGGCTTACGGTGGATACCTAGCCACCCAGAGACGAGAAAGGGTGTAGTAATCGATGAAATACTTCGGGGAGTTGAAAATAAGTATAGATCCGGAGATTCCTAAATAGGGAAACCTTTCGAACTACTGCTGAATTTGTGGGTAGGCAAGAGACAACCTGGTGAACTGAAACATCTTATAGCTAGAGAAAAAGAAAGCAAAAAATGATTCCTATAGTAGCAGCGAGCGAAATGGGAGCAGCCTAAATCGTGAAAATGGGGATGTGGGAGAACAATACAAGTGTCGTGCTGCTAGGCGAAGAAACCTGAATGCTACACCCTATATAGTGAAAGTCCAGTATCCAAAAGCATCACTAGCTTACAATCTGACCCGAGTATCATGGGGAACGTTGAAGCCCATGTAAATCAGCAAGGACCATCTTGCAAGGCTAAATACTCCTGGGTGACCGATAGTAAAGTAGTACCGTGAGGGAAGGGTGAAAAGAACCCTCATCGGGGAGTGAAATAGAACATAAAACCATAAGCTCCCAAGAGGAGCCAGGGATCTGATCGTGTGCCTATTGAAGAATGAGCCGGCGACTCATAGGCAGTGGCTTGGTTAAGGGAACCCACTGGAGCCGTACCAAAAGTGAGTCTTCATAGGGAAATTGTCACTGCTTATGGACCTGAACCTGGGTGATCTTTCCATGACCAGGATGAAGCTTGGGTGAAACGAAGTGGAGGTCCGAACTGAATGATGTTGAAGAATCAACGGATGAGATATGGTTAGGAGTGAAATGCCAATAAAACCCAGATCTAGCTGGTTCTCCCCAAAATGCGTTGAGGCACAGCAGTTGACTGGACATCTAGGGGTAAAACACTATTTCGGTGTGGGCTTCAAGAACGGTACCAAATTGAGGCAAACTCTGAATACTAGGTATGGCCTTAAAAAAGAGGGGTCAAAGTCGGCTAGTGAGACGATGGGGGATAAGCTTCATTATCAAGTGGGAAATAGCCCAGATCACCAGCTAAGGCCCCTAAATGACTACTCGGTGATAAAGGAGGTAGGGGTGCGGAGACATCTAGGAGGTTTGCCTCGAAGCAGCCACCATTGAAAGAGTGTGTAATAGCTCACTAATCGAGCACTCTTGCGCCGAAGATGAACGGGGCTAAGAGATCTACCGAAGCTGTGGGGTGTAAAAATACATCGGTAGAGGAGAATTCCACCTTAGAGGGAAGCCTCCGTTCGAGTGGTGGTGCACAAAGAAAAAGCGAGAATATCGGCTTAAGTAATGCAAACATTGGTGAGAATCCAATGCCCCAAAAACCTAAGGGTTCCTCCACAAAGTTCATCCATAAATGGTGAGTCAGGGCCTAAGATCAGGTTGAAAGACATAGTCGATGGACAACAGGTGAATATTCCAATACTACCTTTTATTGGTCCCGAGAGATAGAGGAGGCTAGGTTAGCCAAAAGATAGTTATCGGTTCAAGAATGTAAAGTGTCCCAGCCTTTTTTTCAGGGTAAGAAGGGGTAGAGAAAATGCCTTAAGCCAATGTTCGAATACTAGGCGCTACAGCGCTGAAGTAACCCATGCTATACTCTCAGGAAAAGGTTGAATGACTTTGAGCAAGAGGGTACCTGTATCCGTAACCGACACAGGTGGGTAGGAAGAGAATACCTAGGGGCGTGAGACAACTCTCTCTAATAAAATTAGAAAAATAGCCCCGTAACTTTGGGAGAAGGGGTACATCTTCACATCACAAAGGGGGTTGTAGTGACCAAGCCCGTGCAACTGTTTACCAAAAACACAGGTCTCCGCAAAGTCGTAATACCATGTATGGGGGCTGACGCTTGCCCAGTTTTGAAAGGTCAAGGAAGTTGGTGACCTGATGATAGGGGAGCTGGCATCCGAAGCCCCGATGAACGGCGACCATAACTATAATGGTCCTAAGGTAGAAAAATTCCTTGTAGGGTAAGTTCCGATCCACACGAAAGGCATAATAATCTGGGAACTATCTCGGAGAGAGGATCGATGAAATAGTCTTTTTTGTGAAGATGCGGACTACCTGCACCTGGACAGAAAGACCCTATGAAGATTCATTGTTCCCTGGGATTGGCTTTGGGTCTTTCCTGTGCAGCTTAGGTGGAAAGGAAAAAAGGCCTCCTTCTGGGGGGGCCCGGGCCATCAGTGAGATACCACTCTGGAAGGGATAGAATTCTAACCTTGTGTCAGCACCTACGGGCCAAAGACCAGTCTCAGGTAGATACTTTCTATGGGGCATAGGCCTACCAAAAGGTAATGGAGGTATGCAAAGGTTTCCTTGGACTGGATGGAGATTGGCCCTCGAGTGGAAAGGTAGAAGGGAACTTGACTGCAAGACCCACCCGTTGAGCAGGGATGAAAGTCGGCCTTAGTGATCTGACGGTGCCGAGTGGAAGGGCCGTCTATCAATGGATAAAAGTTACTCTTGTGATAATAGGATGATATTCCCCAAGAGCTCACATCGATGAGAAGGTTTGGCTCCTCGATATCGGCTCTTCGCCACCTGGGGATATAGTATGTTCCAAGGGTTGGGCTATTCGCCCATTAAAGAGGTACGTGAGCTGGGTTCAAAATGTCGTGAGATAGTTTGATCCATATTTGGTGTGGGCGTTAGAGTATTGAGAGGACCTTTCCCTAGTATGAGAGGACCGGAAAGGAAGTACCTCTGGTGTACCTGTTATCATGCCCGCGATAAATGCTGGGTAGCCAAGTGCAGGGAGAATAACTGCTGAAAGCATCTAAATAGTAAGCCCACCCCAAGATGAGTGTTATCCTATTGTAACTTCCCTAGAGCTTCCGATAGCACAACTAAGATAGCGACGGGTTCTCTGATCCTGCTGGGATGAAGTGACAGAAGTTTATTTAAGAATTCAAGAGAAGGTCACGGCGAGACGAGCTATTTTGTCATTATTATAGGTGTCAAATGGAAGTGCAGTGATGTATGTAGCTGAAGCATCCTAACAGACCGGTAGACTTGAACCTTGTTCCTACATGACCTGATCAATTCGATTTGGCACTCGCCATCTATTTTTATGTTTTAAATCTTTGACAAAATGAAATAAACAAAAGATCTGCCCCCCCTCTCTATCTATCCAAGGGATGGAAGGGCAGAGGCCTTTGGTGTCCCTCCAGTCAAGAATTGGGGCCTCAAAATCACTAGCCAATATGATTTTCTCGTATGTCTTTATTCATTCATGTTTCGATATTCTGGTGTCCTAGGAGTAGGGGAACCACACCAATCTATCCTAAACTTGGTGGTTAAACTCTACTGTGGTGACGATACTGTAGGGGAGGTCCTACGTAAAAATATCTCGACGCCAAGATGATAAAAACCTTAACGCCTCTCATTCTTATTCAATATAAAAATAAAAAAAATCAAAAGGTTATTTTATTCAAAACCCCAATTGTGGCATCCCTTCTCTCCTACTTCACACCTTAGAATGCACCCTTCTTATAGAGATAAATTTACTTTCACTTCTTCTTAACCCGAAATGGCTAGGGAGAGAAAAGGTTCCTTTTTTTAGGGTACTCCCGGGAACAGATCCAGTGGAGACAGGTTGGGGCCTGTAGCTCAGAGGATTAGAGCATGTGGCTACAAACCATGGTGTTAGGGGTTTGAATCCCTCCTCTCCCATAACCATCCCAAAAGGGAAGTACCTTTCCCTCTTGGGGTAGGAAAATCATGATCGTGATAGCGAACCAAACGCTATGGAACTTGGGTGTGGGTCTTTTGTCAAAATGGAATGGCTATCTTTTTTTTCTTTTTATTTATCGTGAATGGAGGAATCATTACACATCATATGCCCGATCGGCATATATTTTTGTTTTTCGCCCCGTAACTCTTCCTCAGCCAGGATTGGGCAAAATAGCAAAGCAAGTATTAGTAGCATAACAAAAAAGCCTTCCTCATCATTAATATCTTTGCTCGTGTCAATTGTGACCTCTCGGTAGTATCGATGACTGCATCAAAGATGCAGTGCTAGTACATCTGAGACTTCTTAATTGGCTAGTTGTAAATAGCCCCACCCCAAGGATATGGAACTAAGGATTATATCAGACCTAGACCGAGGTATTGAGGGTGATTTTCTAATGTCACAGAATAGAATGTGATACGATGAGATAGAATGAAATAGAAACAAAGATAGGGAATGGGTTACCTACTGTTAACGGGCAAAGTAAGCCCCTTTATTCTGAATTCTTTAATTCAAAATCAATCAAATCTCCTTGAGTAGGATTCGAACCTACAACCAATCGCTTAACAGCCGACCTCTCTACCACTGAGCTACTAAGGAACAATAGGAGATTTAATCTCATAGAGTTCAATTCCTATTCCTAACCCATGACCAATATGAGCTCGAAGCTTCCTCCGTAACTCCAAGAACTTCTTCGTAGTGGCTCCCTTACATGCCTCATTTCAGAGGGAACCTCAAAGTGGCTCTATTTCATTATATTCCATCCATATCCCAATTCCATTCAATTAATATTCCTTTGGTCTCATTAACATAACAAATGTCGTTTCTAGTCTATCTCTTTATATTTCTTTTCTATATATGAAAAGGGAAAAAATCATCATATAATAATCCAGAAATTGCAATAGAAAAGAAATAAGGAAGGTTTGTGAGGATTTTTAATCTTTTCTACTAGGTAATCTAGTATCCTTATGCATGAAGATAATAAATTCGGTCGTTGTAGTCGGACTTTATTATGGATTTCTGACCACATTCTCCATAGGGACCTCTTATCTCTTCCTTCTTCGAGCTCTGGTTATGAAAGAAGGAACCGAGAAGAAGGTATCAGCAACAACTGGTTTTATTATGGGACAACTCATAATGTTCATATCGATCTATTATGCGCCTCTGCATCTAGCATTGGGTAGACCTCATACAATAACTGTCCTAGCTCTACCATATATTTTGTTTCATTTCTTCTGGAACAATCACAAACACTTTTTTTATTATGGATGTACTACCAAAAATTCAATTCGTAATCTCAGCATTCAATGTGTATTCCCCAATAATCTCATTTTTCAATTATTCAACCATTTCATTTTACCAAGTCCAATGTTAGCCAGATTAGTCAACATTTATCTCTTTCGATGTAACAACAAGATCTTATTTGTAACAAGTGGCTTTGTTGGTTGGTTAATTGGTTACATTTTACTCATGAAATGGCTTGGATTGGTATTAGTCTGGATATGGCAAAATCATTCTATTAGATCGAATAAGTACATTTGATCTAATAAGTACCTTGTGTTAGAATTGAGAAATTATTTGGCTCAGATCTTTAGTATTCTCTTATTTATTACATGTGTCTACTATTCAGGAAGAATACCCTCACCCATTCTTACTAAGAAACTGAAAGAAGCCTCAAAAATAGAAGAAAGGGAGGAAAGGGAGGAAAGTGAGGAAGAAAGAGATGTAGAAACTGCTTCCAAAATGAAGGGGACTAAACAGGAACAAGAGAGATCCACTGAAGAAGATCCTTATCCTTATCCTTCCTTTTTTCCAGAAGATGGTTCGGATCCGGACAAAATCAATGAAACGGAAGGAATTTGACTGAATGGAAAGGACAAAATAAAGGATAAATTCCACTCTCACCTTACAGAGAGAGGCTATAAAAATATTAATACTAGTAATTGTGAAATTTATGATAAAAAAAATTCTTATCTGAATTTGATTTGATTCAAAAATCAAAAAGTCAAAAAAAGTAAGTAATAAACTAATAAAAAGACGGAAACATAAGCTAAATACAAGAAGAGATAAGAAGAGATGCGTCCACCCCCTATATATTTGATACCTTCTCCTACAATGAAACTAATAACCCCAACCCCGTTAGTCATACTATCAATTACTCATCGATAAAAAAAATGAGTAAATTCAGCTAAGCCTCTTATCCCACCAACTAAGAATATTGTATAAAAAATATTTATGTAAGCACGATTATATGACCAATCATATATGCCATTTATAATTTTGTCCCATAGAATTCTATTAGGATCCTTTTTAACAAAAAACTTAATTAACTTCAAATTTTTTAAAGAAGAATAAATGGGTTTATATAAAAAAGATGCTATAAATATTCCAAAATAAGCTATACTGGCTGAAAGAACCGCATCCTTTAAAAATTCATTCCAATCCATCGAATTATTCGACTTTTGATGAAAAAGATATATAGATGGATCTAACTGTTTCGATAATATATCTAAATTAACTTCCTTTTGGTTGAAAGGAATTCTTATCGATCCAACAAACAAAGTAAAGAGTCCTAGTATAAATATTGGGAATAGCATAGTATTGTCCGATTCATAAGGATAGGAATAAGCCGTTTTATTCTCAAAATGAGCAATAGTCATAAAAGTTCATGTCTTCTTTATTTCATTTTTATCAATTGGATATTTAGTCTTTGAAAAAAAACAAGTACTTTCATTATTATTTATTGTTAATAAACAAGAGTTTTTTTTTAATTCCATTTTTACCCCATACAGATATTGAATAGAAAGGGGTTCTGTGTTTTCCACCATAATTTTGAAAATGAACATTTAAATGCCCTTCAAAAGTAAGTAAACAGATCCAAAACATATAAAATTCGGTTAATCCCGCCGTGGACCAAGCTATTATTGTAAAAATTGACGAATACAACCAACTATCATTAAGAATTTCATCTTTGGACCCAAAACAAGCAAGAGGTGGAATACCACAAAGAGAAAGTGTACCTAATAAAAATGTGATTTTGGTAATTGGTACATGTTTTGTTAAACCTCCCATAAGACCCATATTATGGATTTTAGCTGGAGAATATCCAACAATAGTTTCCATTGAATGAATAATGGATTCGGATCCTAAAAATGATAATGCTTTGTAATAAGCATGAGTAATCAAATGAAATAAAGCGCTTCGATAAGACCCCATACCTAGAGCTAACATCATATAACTCAATTGAGACATTGTAGAATAGGCTAAACCTCTCTTAATGTCTTTTTGAGCAAGAGCTAACGTAGCTCCTAATAATACAGTTATTATTCCTATAATCGAGATCAAATGCATCATGTAAGGTATAACTCTGAAAAGAGAAAGAAGCCGAGTTACAAGAAAAATCTCTGCCACTACCATAGTAGCAGCATGTATAAGAGCCGAAATAGGAGTGGGCCCCTCCATGGCATCAGGTAACCATACATGATGGGGGAATTGGGAGGATTTATCAACTGCACCGACAAATAAGAGAATAGTGCATAAAGTAACAAATAAAAAATTGACCTCATTATTATAAATCAAGTTATTGAATATTTTGAATAAATCCCTAAATTCGAAACTCCCTGTTATCCAATAAAAACCTAAAATTCCTAATAATAAAACAAAATCCCAACACGATTAGTTACAAAAGCTTTTTGACAAGCATTTGCCGCAATAGGTCGTGTAAACCAAAATCCTATTAATAGATAGGAACACAGACCAATCAATTCCCAAAAAATATAAATTTGTATCAAATTCGAACTAGTAACTAATCCCAACATGGAAGTACTGAAAAAACTCATATAAGCAAAAAATCTCAAATAACCTTGATCATGAGCCATATAATTATCACTATAAATAAGAACCATAATCCCAACAGTAGTGATTAATATTAACATAATAGGAGTGGGTCGATCAAGTATCCGAAGTCTAACGAAAAATCATTATTAATGATCCAAGACCATACGTATTGAGAAAAAGAACTTCTATTTATTTACTGAATAGACATGTAGATTGAAAAAATCATGACTATGCTTAATAATAAAACACTTTGAAAAGCCCGCATATGGCGAAAACTTTTTGTTGCCGTTGGAAAAAGAATAAGTCCCGCTCCTATTAACATAGGGACTGTAAGTGGAATGAAAGGTATGATCCACGCATATTCATATGTCTGTTTCATAAAAAAGTTTTGAATTCTTAATTAATGGTGTCCGATTCACCGAATCTTACCTCTTTGAAAGGAGTCAATAAAAACTAAAAATATGGACCAACTTAAACTAAATTAAAACTTAAATCGAATTTTCTATTCTTATCTTTTGTCTATCTCGATAATATTTTATTTTAGTATTATAAATTACGTATTATAAAGAATTCATTTTGAACAATAGATGTATTTCACATCTAATTATAACTAACAATGAGGAATTTTATAATGGCAGTTCCAAAAAAATGCACTTCGAGATCAAAAAATCATATTCGTAAAAATATTTAAAAAAGGAAGACATATTGGATAGCATTAAAGGCTTTTTCTTTAGCGAAACCTATTTCTACTGGGGAGTCAAAAAGTTTTTTTGGTACGCCAAAAAAAATAAGTAATAAAACGTCAGAATAATTTTAATCAACTTGAAAAAGTAATTCAATATATTCTTAAATTATTCAATTAGATAATAATTTAATAATTTAAGGATTTTCCTTTCATATTTGATATTGATTAGTGAGCTAATCAATATGTAATGGAACTCTATTCGCTTTGCTGATTGATATAGAAAACAATAGAATTAGGAAATCCTCTATTTACTATTCACTGAATAATAAATTTTTTGTTGACAAAAGAATAAAGATCGTTTCTATTCCAAGGTGGGGAGTTTGATTTTCCCCACCGACCTATTTGTTTGCATAATTAAATAAAAAAAATTCTATATTTCGATTCTATTTCCATCTCTCCATATCTAGAGAAGAACGTATATAAAAATCATTAGTGAAAGTTAAGAACTGATTGAAACTAATTGATTCTATTTTGCAACCTTTGTGTTTTGTCTAATTTTATAACTTTTTATTTTCTCTGAATTATTATATAGACCCCATGCATATCTTGCCTTTAACCCAATAGAAAAAATTGCTTAATGAAATTTTGTATGACTAATTGTCAATTTTGAGTGATGCAAAATAGGTTCTTTTCTTTCTATTTTGTCGTCAAACTCCCTTTTTTGTTTTAGATTTATGAAAAATAAATAAATAATAAATTGTTGATTAAACATTTAAAATAAAAACCCTTTGAACTCTATTCCTTAATTGAATATATTCCTTAATTGAATATAGAACGATTTAGTTACAAGAGTTCAATTCGCGGAAAGCATAAAATATAGGAAAGTTCCAGGTTAAATTAAAAAACTAAGACTTTAAACTCAAATCTAAAATAATGAACCTTCAACCTCCAATTCCTATTTGAACAACCTTTTATTGTTATTAATCCATTTGAATCATTACTAAACTAAAATAGCTTACTCAATCTCGACGATTGCTTATTCATAGGCTATTATGAGTTCAAGACAGGCCGCTATGGTGAAATTGGTAGACACGCTGCTCTTAGGAAGTAGTGCTAATGCATCTCGGTTCAAGTCCGAGTGGAGGCATACCGTCTTCTAAAAAGGATAAATAGATCTTATAATTGATTCAATTCCCGATTTCCATTTTAGAATTATGTAATTAAGGGACTCTTCCTTTTTAAGATTTTTTTGATATTTTCAACCTTAGAGCATATATTAACTCACATTTACTTTTTGATCATTTCAATTGTAATTATAATTCATTTGATAGACTTTTTAGTCGAGGAAATCGTAAAGCTATACGATTCGTCAAAAAAGGGCATAATAGTTAATTTTTTCTGTATAACAAGATTATAAGTTACTCGTTGGATTTCTTTGGGATATTTTCCACTAAGAGATTTATATGAATCATTAATTTTCCTTTCTTGGATCTTCTACCTTATTCATATAATTTCATATTTGAAAAAAAAGTTTTAATTTTAAGTAAAATAACGGGGCCAAGTGCTATTTTTACCCAAGGCTTTGCTACTTCATGTATTTTAACTGAAATACACCAATCTAGAATATTAGTACCTTCTCTTCAATCTGAGTGGTTAATAATGCACGTAAGTATGATGATATTGGGCTATGCAACCCTTTTATGTGGATCATTATTATCAGTAGCACTTCTAGTGATTACATTTCAAAAAAACAGAAAGCTTTTTTATAAGAGCAATGGTTTTTTAAACGAGTCATTTTTCTTGGGTGAAATTTTTTAAAAAAATATTTAATTTTTTCTGCTAAAAATTATTACAGGTCCCAATTGATTTAACAATTGGATTATTGGATTATGGAAACTTAAATATTTACACTCTTTTAGCCATGACTTGAGTCAGTGCACCGATTATATATATACACTTACTAAGGATGTGATATTGATGAAAAGTGATGAATTATGGAAATATACTCTACTTGCTTCTCTTTTCATATCTATTTACTTTGTCTCTCGTGGGGCTTGTCATTTACTTTATCCCTTGTGGGGCTTGCACTTAACTTTAGCCCTTATGGGGCTTGCTCTCTATTATGTGACATTGGTTTGGATATTATGATGATGATATTGTTACTCGGCAAGGCCAGAGGATATTGTGATGATGATGTTGAAACCCAGCAAGGCCAGAGGATATTATGATGATGTGATGATACCCAACAAGGAAAGATAATATTGTGATGATGATATTGATACCCAGCAAGGACAAAGGATGTTGTGATGATTATATACTCGGCAATACCAAACGTCGATTATGAGGATGATTATGGTATTGTGGATTCTGTTGCATTCATTCTTGCATGTGCATCGCTTATCATTAGTATGCACCTATGTCTATCAGCCGGTATGGGACGGTGGCATAGATATGGGTGATGACTATGCCTTGTGTTGTTGTATGTTGATTGAACTTTTCGAGCCTAGGATGATGGAGGTATGCATAGGCTCGGCTAGGTATTTGGTTATTCAGAATAGCTGGTTACTCGCGCTGTTATTGATATAGTTGTTATCATTATTATAATCATTATTATGGCTAATTTATGACAAATTTGTCAATGATTCAGTATTGAGATTTGAGGTATGTTTTTTTCCTCTTATATCTTACGATTGCATTATGATGCATGTTTGTCTCATGTTTAGACATATGGATTAGAAACACTGACTGTAATAGTACTAGTTCCTGATAGGATTATAATGAGGCCTTAAAAGTGAAGACATGATGATTTAGGTTATTCTTTGAGATGACCTCATATTTATGTATGTATATATATATATAAAACTATATGTAGCTATGGTACTACCATATATCCCTTCTTTTATTTGTTCATATTCTACATTCATTCCTTGACCTTGTATATAGTTATATATTCTTCTTCTTTGGCCCTTTATTCGTGCATTGGCCTGGGATATACCATATAGTGTTGAGATTCATGAATATGGCTGGAATAAGATAGTTCACCCTTATTTCTTACTTAGCCTTATTATGTTAGACTCTTGGACATGAATAGGATAATTGTTCCTATTTATATCATTGGCTCGTTATATGATTTCTGAACTCTTGGGTGTAGTTTTCATTCTATTTATATGTTGTATATATCTTTTTTATCTTTGGAGCTCAGTTGGCAGTTGCCTATTGAGTACCATTCATTTGGTACTCATACTACACTTCTACAGACTACAGATAATAGTATGGGTTATCGCTGTTGATGTGTGTGTCGTGCATAGAAACCATGGTTTAGAGACTCAGAGTGATCTTCTAACTTATCTCTCTCTTATTTTCTAGACTAGTCTCTATTATTGTATTCAGAGATAAGTTGTATTAGCATAATTCCTTTGATATTTCACTTTTGTACTCTTATTATATTAGAAGCTCTTGTACTGATACCACTAGGTTTTGGGACTTTATTTTGTTATTGATCCTATTGGTGGGTTATAGTAGGCGCCATCATGACATGAGAAATAGGGTCGTGACATAGAGGTGAGTCGAGTCTTCAACTCCTGAAAACTCTTCTCGAAAGAATTGGACCACTGGAATTTGACTTTTTTCTAAGTCAGTCTGGACATGGGAGAAGTAATAGAGGAATATCCTTCAATAAAATCCCTGTAGTAGCCAAATAAACCCGAGAAACTCTTGATATCTGATGGAGATATGGGTCTAGGACAGTTAGTTATGGCTTTAGTCTTTTGAGGATCAACTCGAATACCTTCATAAAAAATGATATGACAATGGAATGTTATTTATTTCAACCAAAATTCACACTTGTTGAACTTAGCGAATAATTGGTCATCTTTAAGAGTTTGTATGACAATCCTCAAGTGATCTGAATTTTCACCCTCACTCCGAGAATAAATGAGGATGTCATCTATGAACACAATAATGAACATATCCAAGTACTGCTTGAACACTCTATTCATCAAGTCCATAAAGCTGCAGGAGCATTTGTTAGTCCAAAAGACATAATTATGAATACGAAGTTACCATACAGAGTCCTGAAGGCTATCTTCGAGATGTCACATTCTTTGACTCTACGATCATGATAGCTGGATTTGAGGTCTATCTTTGTAAAATAGTTGGCACCCTGAATTTGGTTGAACAGCCCATCAATCCTAGGGAAGGGATACTTATTTTTGACTGTGACTTTTTCAACTAATGTTACTTGATTCACATTCTGTGTAATACCTCAAACTTTTTCTAGCTTAATTTTATTCCTAGAATGCTAATGACTTCCAAAGTGAATAATATTTAATTCATATAGAATTTTCTTGATTTCAACTTTTCATTGTGTGGAAAATTAAATAATATTTCCATCTATACCAAATTTACCCAAAATCGACACTCGATGAAGAAGTTAGGGAATTTTTAGTAAGCAGTGTGCTAACTGGGCAGTCACCGCGTAGCGATAGAGGACAAATGTACATTCTTTAATTTCCAGTAGCTCATCGCGACTCCATAGTTTCAAGGTGAGAATAGCGATGATAAGGCTACCTCATTGCGGTAGAGACCAAATTGGCATTTGTCAAATTCCAGTGGGTCACCGCAATTACACTACGTCGCAGTGAGCCTCTAAACAACAATTGTCTATAATGAGTAAGTCACCGTGATTCCACCACATTGTGGTGGGTATCGCGATGACATATTCACCACATCATGGTGAATCCTTAAACGGCGTTTCAGTAACGGATTTCAAATCCCAAGGGAAATTTGTTTTTTTGCCTACTCCCTCAAATCATGAAAACAGACAATTAAAGGCATTATTGAGAAAAATATGCTCATTATTCATCAATTTATCTCAAGTAAAAACCCTAAGCTTCAATCTCCAACTTCAAGAATCCTCAAAAGTCCACCATTTTTCTTCTAAACTAGTTCAAATTTCAAAATTTCCAAGTCAAAAGCTCCAAGATTCAACTTTCAAGGGCACAAATAGGACCTCAAAACCAATCTTATTTATCTAGTTCATATCTAAGGTAGGTGGGGTTTGAACAAGGATAAATCTTCAGTCCTTGTGCCCAAAAACTTGATTTTTATTAAAGATTACATGATTTTCAAGTTAGGGTTTACACCCAAACCATCTCATTTTGAGTTTTTGAATTTACAAGTGATTTGAATATTGAAGTGCATGTTATCTCATTTACTTATGCTTTGACTTGAAGATTTCTATTATGAATTGCACTTCCCTATTGTGAATTGATATTGTTGAATTAATTTCAAGATGATTATTGGGAATGAAGCTTTATTATGAAATTCTGAATATTTAAGTACATATGCTTTAAAACCCAAGTATGAGTTTTGACATTTCAAGAAAAGTATATTATTAGCATGATTTGACAAGTAAGTATTCAGATTTTTAAAGAAAGATTGATCTTTTGATCCTAAGATAAGATAGGAATCCACATTATTTGTACAGTTTATGATTTGAAGCAATGTAATGCATAATTGGTTTTAATTTCGTACCCTTAAGCTATTTTAAGGTGGATTTCCTAAAAGTTCTGAGAAATAAGTATGGGAGTAGTATTTAGCACCGAGTTGGGTATGATTCCAATGTCTCATGACCCAAAACTACGTGCCACCATAGGTTTCTTCTTTGACCATAGTGGGATAAGATAGTGATCACTTAAGTTAATGTTCTATTCCGATGTCAATGGTAGAACAGCTCTCCCCAATATGGGAAAGACGTTGGACTCCATGTCAGCTCACATAGTTTATGTCCGTTAGAAGAAACTCTCTAAGTCCCAAAGTTTCAAAGCTCCCAAAGTCTCTAAGTTTCAAAGGAAAAGAATGATATAAAATCTTTTAGAAAACTAAGTGTAAAGGCTCACAAATTTTACTCAGATTATGCTTTATAGAAAGATATTAGCTCCAGACTTCAGCTTTCAGATTTCAAATTTAAGAGTGAGTCCTTTCTACACTTAGATAATATGATTTATAGACAGAACATATGTACAACTTTTAGAACTAAATATTATGATTCACTAGATTTATAAAGCTTGATTTACTATGCATGACTTCAGTTTTTAGTATTTCAGATATTTCAGCTTATGTGAGTCATTTACATTTAGCATGCATTGTTTTACAAAGTATGATGATGACATAATGTTTTGCTTATACGTTCATACCCATATAATCAGTGCATCCTCAAAGTACTGATCCACATATACGTCTATGTGCTACATTGTTTCATAATGTAGGTACGAGTTGTAGAACGCATCCATATTCAGATAGTTTACAGCTTCCAGTCAGCAGGTGATGAGTCCTTTTAATTCAAAGGGCTCAATTCAGTTATACAGTTTGAGAAATAATTTATTTTTCCTTATTCAGTCGTATTGATTTGGGATAGTTAGGGGTCATGTCCTGGCTACCTATAGTAAATAATAGTAGAGGCTTCATAGACAGTCAGTAGATTTAAGGTATTTGAATCCAGTGTTGTTTTGTAAAAGCAGAGTTGTAATCATATTAATATAGATTTGTATTAATCAAGTTCGGAAGAGATTTATGTTTTTTCATATTTTCTTCAGATTTATGTGTTTTATTCAGTTGCTTATGAGTTATGCCAGTAGAAGGGTTAGCTTGGGATCACTTGTGACCCTAAGCACCATGTGACGTCTCGGGACCCATTTTCGGGGCGTTATATCTGAGAGAATCATATTTCTTGAGCACGAATGAACTGGAGCATCCTATGGAGAGACACTTAGCCTGGTAAAGTAAAACAGATATAGGATGAGTATCTGGAAGGAGATCTACTCCAAAGTCAATTTCCCTCTTGGGAGGAACTTTGGGCAGATCCTTAAGAATCACTTCTGGAAACTCATTCACTACGGGAAGGAATCAAGACTCGAGATTTTGAGACTTGAGTCTTTGACTCAGACAAGGTGGTGGATGCACCCCTTGGAAATCATTCTTCTTTCCTTAAGGAAAGAGACAAATTGACCTATGGGCACTGAGGTACTACCCCTCCATTCTAGGGTCAGCTCATTGGGAAACTAAAACTGAACTACTCTGTCTCTACAGTCATCTGAGGCATAGCAAGAGTTCAGTATATCCATGCTAATAATAACATCAAAATCGATCATCCCTAATTCTACAAGATCGACTGAAGTGACTTTTTAGATATGATGGAACTACCGATTGGAGTAGAAATCGAGAAGAGTTCTCTAAGGATTTTGGGGCTAACACCAAAATCTACTTCTATATAGGGATTCACAAAGGAAAATATGCCTCCGGGTCTAATAATAAATAAATATGAAGGTGAAAGACTTGCAAAATAATAGTAACCACATCAGGAGAACCCTCCTGATCCAATTGAGTCCAAAGGGAATAAAGTCGATTATGACACTGTCCACTGGTTGCACTAGAAGTGGTACCTTGCAGAGTTCGGCAACCTACTGGAACTGATAAGGGGTTAGTATGGTTGACGAACATCCTTAATCTTATACGTATCCACTGGGAAATCCTTTATAATTTGTACTAACTTGCCGCACCCAAAATAAGCATCACTACCCACCATGCACTTACCTTTTTGGTTCCTACCATATATCTTGTAAACTGGGTTTGAGCGACCACTACCCTAGGACATAGACACTGACACCCTATCACAAGTATCCTATATGAACTTAGGAACTAGATCATCGATAGAAAATGGGCCTGGGATTGGGGATGAAGATATCTGGAGGAACTGAGAATGATTCCCACCATATGGCCTCAACTATGAGAAATTAAAACAGCTACTTCTGACTCTCTTATTCTTCCTATCTTTCTCTTTGAGATTCTTCTCTTCAATATGTTAAGCATGGACCATCAACCTAGAGATGTTTATCTACTTGATAAACGTGGCTAGTCTACACTCCTTAACCACATCCTTCAAAACACCAGACACAAACTTACTAATTGGGGCCCTAAAATCAGCCACCATAGTCAGAACATACCTCTCCAAATGAGTAAACTTGAGTGATTACTACTTAACACTCATATTGACCTGCTTTAAGTTGATAAACTCCTGTACTTTGGATTCCATCAACTCAAGCTAGAAGAACCTGTCCAAAAATACAACAACAAACTCGTCCCACCCTACAGGCCCTGCATCTACACCTCAATCTTCCTTCCACTACTTATACCAAGTATGAGCCACTCCTTGCAGTTGGTAAGAAGCCAAATCAGCACTCTAAATAGAAGTAACACCTATGATATCAGTCACCTTATGAACACTGTCCAATAATTTTTGTGGTTCCTCTTCAGATTTAGACCTAATAAACACTAACAGATTCATCAAAGTGAAGTCCCAAATTCTAGCTGCCGCCATATTCACTACTAGGTTGGTTAGGGAAACATCCTTCTGGTTATTTTGAGAAGTCATAGATTGCACTAGCATGATGAAAGTAGCCCTGAACTCAGCGTGTGAGACCTTCTTATTCAGAGGGTCTTTGGGAATTGGCGGTGGTTCTTGTTAGTTCCCATTCCTCTTTTCGTTAGTTCTCTTAAGAGGCATTGTTTGTAAATGGATAGAGGATGAGTTAGAAAGGAAATTTTATTAGAGTTCACACTCTATCATATGCCATGAATTTTGAAAGAAGTGAGACCTATCTAAAATATTTCATAGCTTCTCACTCACAAGTGTGGCGCATTTCACACCTATGAATAAGACTTTACTTAATGTGACTTTTAGATAACCTAGGGCACTTTAAACTCATGGATCTCATACCAAGTTTGTCACGGCCCGAGGCTATCCCCTAGTCATAACCTGGTGCCTAGGGTAACAAGTGACCCAAGCTAACCCATGACCTAGCATGCATTAGAACAATGAATAAACTAACCAAAACACTGGGCAGAAACTAACATAAATAATAGATGTAATAATATAAAATTGAATATTGGTCAACACATGAAATAGAGCTAAAAACTATCTGACACCCAATCATGCTAAAAATCTAAACAACTATCTAAAAGCCTCTACTCATAATAAGTTGTTGGGTCAATCCCCCCAACTAACTCTAACCGACTGAAACTAAAATAAACTTACAAAAAAAAAGAACTAATAACCATTCCTTAAATGATGAGGACTCACCATAGACTGCTGCTGAATGTGGCGCAAAAACGTGCTAAGTACAGTCTAGGTACTGAGCATCCGAACCTATATTATGAGATAATATAGCACAGAAAAGCATGTGATCAGTATTTTGAATGCACTAAGTATGTGAGATAAGAAACTAGCTAATATAAACTAAACATGAATGAATGAACATGTAAATTGAATGCAAAACCAAATATAAATAGGTGCTGAAATAAAATCTAATACTGAATAACTGAATATCTAATTACTTGGTCAAGCAAACCTAAACTAAATATAAACTGTAAAGGAAATGATGACTGTGGGATCTAAAAATAACAGACAATCCTCTATCAAAGCAAATCAGGGTCCAATCGATAACCCTAGTTGGAAGGCTCTAGTACCTGGCCGATGGTACCAACACTTTGGAGTGGATCCACTAACTGATGTCCTGAAAAGCTAGGGTGTCAATCCTCAGCTGAGGGATGACTCCTTATAACCTACGGTGGTATCGTAATTCTGGAACTTACGGACTTCTACTAAAGGTCTCAGTCCTCAATTGAAAGGTGAGCCTTCATCCTTGCGTTCACTCGATGCTAAGTACTCCCCCCAACTAGATAACATTGAAAATTTATATATATATATATATGTGTGTTCAAAATAGTAAAGTCTGGAAAATAGCAACATATGCATAATCTAAAGTATTCAAAACATGTCAATTGATTCATGTATGAAATCCTTTGTATCGGGTGTTCATAACCCATCGTCTTGTCTAATGCAAGTGAACATAATAATAGTTTAAAGTTGAACTTAGTAGAGACTTTTATACAACATATCCCAAACTCAATAATTTGTCAACAGTGAGGTAATTCATGATGGTGAATATGAGAAGATTCAAACTCTATAGGAAAACATGTACTCATGCTTTAATTACAAAGTAAATTAAGGAAATAAAAAAATTTCATATTTGGCCTGTAACCCAAACTTGAGGGGAACGTAAACTTGAGGATTTTAAAATATTTTGGGACTCAATAGATGGAAGGGACCGATTGATGAAATCCACATACCTGGAGTGGAAGCCTTAGAGAATATCCTTGGAATTGAACATGAGATAAAGAAACCTTAGCTTTCTTTTGGAGATGAGAGAATTGTTTATTTTGGCTAAGTTTACAATGATTCTAAGTTTATGAGGGGTCGGGGTAATATTAACCCCTAATAACTTGTTTTGGAGTGCCCAAATGGCATGGGCTTGGGGTTAAAATAATAGAAAAGGACTTAAGATCCCCTTTTAAATTGTTTAGAAATTTTTAGTGAGCAATCATCACAACTGGTCATGAGTCATAGTCTGAGTACTGACCTGAGGTCCTAAATCTTTTTTGATATGACAACGGCTCCCCTCCTAACGACTTGGTAGGACTGATCACGGGTCATTAAGAGAAGTCACTTTCTGGAATTTGATTTATGGATTTCTTTCTATTGTGAAAATGCGTCCACCTAATGACTCGTTAGGACTGGTAACGAGTTGTATGTTGAACTCGTCACCATTGGGCTAAAATTTGGGACCCTCCACTATTGTGGCAACAACTCGCTATGAATGATAATTGGTCATTGCCAGAGTCTTAGTCATTGGCAGTTGATAAACCTCAAGAAATTTCCCACAACTTTTGCCATGATATTGGATTAAAGAGAGACTAGTGGCATATGGGAGCTAAGTCAATGGCCTATCTTTTTATAGGTTTAGAGCTTGAGAATTTGGGGCATGACATATACCAAGTAAATTATAGGAAAGACATACTAAAACTCCCTAAAAACATGGAGAGAATCCAAATGAGACAGCGAAGTAACACTAGTATCACAAACATAATCCAAGAAAGATGAATACCCTTTATCTACCATACGACGTGTACATTGAAAATATATAATTGCCTTCAGATCCAAATTAGGAGTACCCTTCCATGACAACCTTGGCAAACTCAGAGGAGCTAAATTCATGATTTTGTCATAATAATTCCAAATAGCATAATAGGGAGCTAACCAATCCATACATTAAATAACATCAAAATTAATGATATCTAGGATAATCAAGTTTATACAGGTCCCACACCCCACAAAGGTCACTACACATTATCGGCACACTCGATCCACCACAAAAGATTCTCCTATAGGGGTAGAAACATAAAAATTCATTACAAGGGTATCATATGCAACATCAAAACTAGTAGCAAAGTATGTAGACAAATAGGATAATATAAATGGAAGATCAAATAACATGGAAGAAGAACAATGGAAAATTAGGAAAATACCTGTGAAAACTGCATTAGAGGCCTCTACCTCAAATCTCTCAGGTATAGCATAGAACTGACCACATCCACTCCCTGACTGAGCAATCCTACATCCTCTACTACGACCTCCCTAAGCTCCATTTCGAGAACCTCTAGTACCATCCTTTCCACTCTATGAACCACCTTTAACTATAGAAATAGAAGTAGGACAAGGCTAAAATTGAGAACCCTACTGGGAAAAAACCATACACTCATTGAGGATAATTCTTTACCATATGACCAATCTCCTCACATAGTGATGTCAAATTATGCATCCCAAAAAGTATAAAGCAGTCACTGAATCAAATATAAAACACAACAAGGTTGGAGTTGATCCCACAGAGAATAGGATAAAATTCTATCTAGTGTTTATCTAAGTAACTAGCAAATAAGTAAGAGAGGGAGATTTTTCAAAACAAAAGACTAACAATAGAAATTGTTTGTTGTTGGATTTGTAGTCAATAAGATGAGATCATTAGGACATTTTTCCTAAATAACTTCATAACTCCATTGGTTTTCCACTCTTTAGTGATCTCTTGTAGTGTTTGGCATGCAGAATCGATAGGCCATGTATTATCTAGCCGACTAGATTATGCCTCTTATAGTTGACTATATCAAGTACAAAGTTTCATACGTCATGGGTTTTTCATTACTAACCCCTATCTATGATTCTTATATAGTCTTTTCTATTTTGTCAACTTAAGTCTAATCAAATGAAGATAACTTCAAGTTTAGTCATTGATTTGGTATTCCTATCTGATTACCCTTGCTAAAGTCTAGAATATATATAGGAAAATCTCTAACACATGCACTTACTAGAAATCAATCAAAGCTAGGGAACCAATAATACATGCCCATCAACCCTTCAAAAAGTACCTTATGATTTAAACATAACTTTGTTAATCCGTCATTGTTCCCATAACCCTAGTTGTGGTATTTAGTTAATCATAATTGTAAGCATAAAAGAAGGGTTCATAAATGAAAACATAGTTATGAACTTACAATAATAATAACACTCCAAAATCTCAACTTGAACTAAAACTCTAGAATCAATGTTCGTGAAATCCCAAGAGTATGTCTGAGAATCTCACAATATAGTGTCGTAAAATATGAAAGAGTGTAAACCCACACAAAAGTAAATTTTGGAGTATTTATAGACTAATAAAACCAATCCTAGTACAAACAGGAAATCTGGATCATTTTGCATAGAATGATAGAAAGGTACGAATGTTGTTAGAATCTAGGATTGTCCTATAGTTCTTGTGGTTTGAATCATGGATTTTTTATCTTCAGGTATTTATTGGTATGTTTCTCAATACGGCCTCATAGTTCCTAGGCAGAGTCATGACAAGTGCTCATCTTGTCCATCTATATTTCAATCATCTATAACCTTCATATCTAAGCCTTCTTCCTAGGATATTAAGGTACAGTCATATGTTCTTGGTATGGTCATGGACAACTCTCGTTTGATGAGTCTCATACTTAACTCCTACAGCTTTATTTTCAAGTCTTCCTCTGACGACCAAATGGTACAATTATATGTTTATGATATAATCGTGGGAGCTCTTTTTCTGATCAACTCTTGAGGACCGCTCTCTAATTCATGCTACGATAACCTTGATATGATCATTTTCAGATCCCTGATCATGGTTTCACTCATCTGATCATCTGAAAGTCCACTTTTCCACCTTTCCTTCTTTAAGCCTATTGTGCTTCTATCATACAAAAACCCATCATATCCATACAAAAAATGCCCTTGTACTTGCAAGTATTCCTTGTTTTGAGCGTCTCAAGTGTCGTAAATTTATTTCACATCAACACCCACACCTTAGAATGTTTGCATGTCCTCAGGAAATCAAAACAAACTAGACTCTCTAAGACACTTAACTTAGAAAAAACCAAGATCACTATAACCCTCACTTTTACAAAACCCAATTTTCAACATGCAAACAAAACAAGTAGTATTTAACACCCTCCAACTAAAAAAATTAACCAATGTAGTGTATTTTCAAAACAAGTACCCTAACATAATGAGATCAGGACATGACATTACATTGTAAATATACAACCCAACACTTAAACCAATACACTATCAATACAAGAAACAACTAAACTACAACCCCTATGACCTTATATCAATGAAGTCCTCAATTACTCAATATCTTCACATGAATTTAATAATTGGGACTAAATAAAATCTCTCACTCTCATATCAACATCAAGTCATGTGTGCTTGATACCATAGGCTTTCCCTTATTTTCTATGCTTTAGCTTTTAGACAATCGAGTTAGGATCACTATAGGTTTTATATAGGCTTGTAATATAGGCTTTGGAACGGGTATGGTAGATTTGGGTAAAGTGACTCAATCCTCCGAGGCACTACACTTATTTTGGCTCCACTTTACTACTTTCTTTTATTCTTCTCCACTATTCACATTTTTATTTCTTTTGTGACCCCGGGTGTGGTTATATTTTCATAACAACTCTTTTTCTTTGCTTTCCTTTTCTTTCACAATTTTCCCTCTTATTTTAATCTTTTCTTTTTTTTGCTCATACCACACCCGAATTGCTTTTTCCTTTTCCCTACATATTTCTCATACCTACTTTCTACGTACCCCTATAGTAGCCACCCTCAACTTAGGCAACTTGCATGAATTAAGGTACACATGTCCATTGAATAACCAGGGATAAAGCAGGTTTATTTTAAAAATTAGGTAGGTGAATTAGGTAGTTTAAAGAAAAGGTCTATTATGGCTCAAAGTTCAGATTAAAGGGATACATGATTATTTGGTAGGTTATTTAGTTGACAGTGGACTTTTTGCAAAAATGGCCTATGATCCTTTCCTAACCGCCTATCCTACGTCTTTAATGAGAATAATCAGGGAAGTTCTATATCATGCACACAGATCGACCAGGTAAAACCTCAGTCACTCATGGCTCGGGGCTATCATCTAAGTTACTACCTGCTCATTTCATGCAAATTCGGGCTGGGTTATCCCTCTAACAATCCTAATGCCATATCTAGATCCAAATATTGGTTACAATACTTGCACACACATAGTACAAGACAAAGAAAAATTATTTTAGAGGGATATAATTTTAATGCATTAAAATAAGTTCACATGCTTCATTTATTTCAACTAAACTAAATTTTCTCTAAGTTACACATAAAACAATTAAAAAACATAGAAAGTAGCTAAAAAATCTAGAGATACCGATTCTAACTATGATATCCCAACCAAGGGAAAAGAAACACAACAACAAAAACCCTGGATTGTGGTACACCCCATCCCAACTTAGAAATCATGTAATATACCCATTGCATAAAATAATGGAAAATAAATACTGGGGAAAGTGACCAACCTGGGACTCACTATATGCTCGTCGTGCTATGATTAGTTAGGATCGAGATTAAACCCCCCCCCCCATCGTGTTATTTGCTCATAGCCTCTGTTGTGGTCGGCGTAAACACAGCTATGTGGGAACTGATAGTGGCCAATGGACTATGTGTCTAACTATGAGGGTAGTCTATATGGCCTCCAAACTTTACTATTCCATCTCAAGTGCATGTGGTAAGTCAGCTCCCTTTTAAATCACTAACTTAGAGGACTGTGCATAATCCATTGTTTTTTTTCTTTTCTTCATCCCACTTTTTTGTTTCCTTTTCTCACCTATTTCTCCTTAGGACCTCTTTCAATAGGGCTACAAATCCTCAGTTATCTCCTCTAAATCCATATTATCACCTTAACCTTTGAGGGCTTGGTATAAAAGTCTGAGGCCATAGAGTCCACATCTATCATAAGATCCACTAGTGAAGGCATATATGGAGGTAGAGGAGCATCAACCAGTATAGTCTACTCAGTAATAATTTGAACATTTTTAGTGCGATCACGCCAGTAGTAAGGAACTCATGTCAAGAGCCTTGACTGCATCAACTTTAGCTGAGATCTGGATCTTAAAACTATCAAACTATTTGTGAACTACCCATATAATTTCCTTAAAATCACCAGACACATAGGATTTGACCCCTGATCTTAGGCGTATTTATACACCTAAGTGTCACTATCTATACATGTTTAGCTTAGTTTTGAGGGCATCTTGATGTGATTAATGAGGATTAAGTATGTAAATTAATATTTTTGTATTAAGTTACTTGTTTAGATTTTTTAAGGTTTAATTTAAAAAATTCAAGAGTCAAAATGGTCAAATAGAGTTTAGACAAGAAAACTAGTGGTGCTAGCTTGAGCTATGTTTATTATAGTATACTTTGATGAGTTGTATTGTGTTGTATGGGCTTATGATTGTTATATGATTTTATTTTATACCATTTAATTTGTTTTATAAGATAACTAAATCATAAAACAGTTCATAAGAATTGGGGAAACAAGGACCAAACCTACGAGAAGATAAGAGCAAAAACAACATGAATCCTCCCCTTTGAGGAGGTGCCTTGCGCCGCACCCTCAAAAGAATAGGATGGGATATGTGATGCACACCATTTGTAAAGGATAAGATTCATCACACTTTAGTTGGGTGGGAACTTCACCCCCTAAGTCTGGCTTTTGGTCTTGCAGCAAGTCCTCTCTCGGGACGTCCAAAAGTTAATTTTATGTCTTTAAGGGGAAATACTATAAATGCATATGTTTGGTGTGGGGAAACCTATGGAAGACCTAAAAAACTAAAAAATGACTAATGTTTCCTAATTACACCTCACTTTTGGAATAACGTAAAGTTGGAGAGAAAAAAAGGCATCCAAGGGCTCTACACTAGGCTTTTTCCCTCTTTACTTTAGTTTTCTTGTAGTTTTTACTTATGGATTTCATAATTATGATTTTTTGTAATATTAAGTGGCTAAAAATTCCATTATATGGTTGATTATATGAATATTATTGTGTAATTATGATTTATAGTTGGTTTATATGGTTATCAAGTCATGTGATTGTTCATGCATTCTTGTTTTTCTATTTTAAAGTATCATGAACTTTAGGATATATATAAGTCCCAAATCAAATTTACCATAGGAGTGGAGGGAAAGGATGAAGAGTTTAAGGAGTGTGGATCATGTATTTAATTATTAGATACTAATTTTTAAAGGATGAATTATAATTAGGATAGAGATACACCTAAACGCAAGAAAAAGGAAGATATCTTAATGCATCCAATTTAAAAACTCACATCCCCATTCACCGAAGTAGTTGTGAGATTAATTTAGGTAGATGAATTTGAGGATGAACATTCCAAAGTTATAATTTCAACCCCGTAGATCAACAATCATGATAACCACAAACATCAATTATAAACCATAGTTATGTATGAATGTGTAGTAAGTCTCAACCTTGGAAGCTCTCCGTATATTGTTTACAATCCAAATCTCATACTGTTGTTAATTTTTTTTACTTAGTCATAATTACAAATCTCATACTCTTGTTATGAACTCACACTTAATTAATCTCATTAGTAATGATAGAATTGAATTGTTTGCAAAACACCAAGTCCTCGTGGGATCAATATTCAACTCAAAAGTGCCATTTTATTACTTGCACAATGACGTACACTTATGTGTATGGTAGGACACAACAACCCCTACCTCTTAACTTTCTAATTTGTGCATCATGATATCTCTGCATCCATTTGCTCTAGCTGAGCAATCAGTATTAATGTATAGCTGGATACAACATGTGTATATGAACCCAATGGTGTGGTGGTTTACTATGATGTCGATGTAGTAGCATGGGCCTCATACATTATAATCTCACTAATTGGGGCACCCCTGGTACATCTGGTATCATTATACCCTGAGCTGGAGCAGTTGAGTTCTTCATTTCCTTGATAGGTGCCATATCTCCAATATTAGTTGGCTAGATAATATGTCCACTACATTAATAGTTGAGACATGTACTTATTATCAATTGAGTGACAATATAGAGTAAATATAATATGGTTCTAAACTGTTGCACCTTGTCTCGAATCTCCTCCATGATGATCCATGGAATGTTCAATTCCATCCCTAAGATAAGTGAAAAAACTAACCCGACATTCGTCGCCCCTAAAGTGTTATCATCTGATGTAGGTACAATTCAGTATCTCACAACCTACCACCAAGTCTTCGCAGCAAAATTTAGGATGTGTATCCTCTATAGGCTTTGAGGTATTCTTACCAGCCTCAATAATATGGCCTACCAGCCAACTATAGTGCATTAAATTATCATCAATGCTTAGTATCTTCTCTCTCTCTTCAAATTAGTCATCTAGAATTTGTATCCTCTATAGGCTCAAAGTTTTCTTTGAATAAGGTCTTTGATATCGCCTTATTGGAGATGTCAACCTCAGTGTCTCAAAATTTAATAGTGTCAAGCTTCTTCTTCATGTCCTTCTCCTTGCCCAAAGGAGTTATGTTCTTCATCATGGTCACATACTTTGAGTACAATTCATGCACTAACTTTGACCCATCATTGTGGAGGGGTATTGTAATACCCCATAAGATTCGAGATAAGTTTCTAGCTATTCGTCCCATGTTTAAAGGTCCCATAGCTATGATTTCACAGTAAGTGCAAATCACATGGCCACTTTAACACCCCAAGATTTTGAATGTTATATTTTTGGCCTATCTATGTTCAAAACATTGATTATGAGTTAGATATGATTAGGAGTGTTAAAAAGGTCATTCGGGAGAGTTTCAGGATTTTCGGAAGAGGTTTGGGGTGTTTTTGGACCATGAAGGAAGTAAGCTTTCACTATTTTAGCGTGTCACGGAGGATAGTTTCCGTGATAAGCAGCGTGTCATGGAGGATAGTCTCCGTGATATGCAGCGTGCCATGGAAGAAAGCCTCCACGATAGCTATCGTGCCTTACACGACCTAAACCAGGGCCTTGTTGTAATTGGCAATCCAAGTCCAACAAGGACCACAAACTTCCCCCAATACCCAACCCAACCTCCAAACACATACCCTGAGTTGAATAAATTCCAAACATATAGAAAGATGGAGTTATGTCCCATACAAGGCTTTGGGATAGGTCCATAACCATGACCACCCCAAACAAGTCAAACCATCCAACACCGAACCAACAATAATAATGTAAACCAATCCATAACCACTCCATAACATAATAAGATGGAACAATCACAAATCAAATACAGTCAACAAAAATCAGCTATAAGACCAATACCAATGCCAAGGTGACACCAATGTCGACACCGCCCATACCAACCCATAGTAGTCTCACAAAGACTATAACTGAAGTCAAAGCAACATCCAGTCGGGACATGCCCCTGACCATAGCTAAAACCAAAGTCTAGTAAACAACCAAAGTGTGAAGACAAGACCATAACATGAAATGGAGCCTTCTGGTATATGGAAGCTCACCACTTCAATCCAACTCTAAGCTATCCCCCGAATTCAATCATTGAGCAGGAGGAGGAGTATGGCCGGTTCTTGAATTGCATGGGGATACAGTTCACGAAGATGGGTTAGCGAATGAACGCTAGCATGCACCCAGGATAAGGATAAAATAACGCCAATATTTAAAACCAAGTAAATATCCATATGCATTCACATCCATATATATATATATATATCCCAGGAAATGGAATCGCATTTAGCATGCAATTAAAACCATTAACCTGGGTTTGTGTAGCTTAACCGTCAAGGAACCACCCACAGGCTATATGGGTTCAGTGTTACCCCCTGAACGGGCACCAGTATATGTAGCCGCACATACTGAAGATATCATAGGGGCAGGGGATTTCCATGTACCCTTCACCGTCTATGATACATATATACAAATATAACTTAGGGGATTCTCGTGTACCCCACAAGTATATGATCTCCATGACCAATCCTCATGTCGGCAAACATGAGTTTTCAGTATCCGTCCATTGGACTCACACCTTCACGGTTAGGTATCACAACTTGCCATTATTACCCAATTAAAACCATTAGCACACATCCATACCACCAATTCCATATATTATTAACCAAGGCTATAATAAGTAATATTGTCATACCTACTATAGCATGCAAGTAATTGTAACACCCCGTACTTAATTACGTGCATTAGCCATGGTTATATGTATTGGAGTATATGTATTGATCATAAGTTAGGTATATATGAGTTTAAGTATGAGTATTGATTATTTTGAGATGGTTTCAAGTGTATAGTTTGATTATATGTGTATGGGAATCGACTTTATTTATACCGGAATTTGCTCGTCGAAGTTTCTATGCGAATTTTATCGAGTTAGCTTTCCAACAATATAGAGATTTCTGAAAACAGATGAGTATCGGATATAAGCGAGCATGTACGAAACTTGAAAACGGTGGATGCAATGAACAGTAAATGTGCAGAAATTTTCTGCACACAAAAGTACTGCAGCCAAACAGATTTTTGGATCGAATTTAAACGATCATAACTCCTTGTAAAAAATGAACTGTGTGAGCTGCTATATATAGATGAGAATCCCCGAGAGTATTATTTATAATGCAATTGGTTTCATCCAAATCCAACGTCTGAGTAAGGAGTTATACTCGTTTTACTTCAGCCTCTCAAAACAGATTTTTAGGGTCAACTTCAAACGATCATAATTCCTTGTACAGGACGAACTGGGTGGCCTACTTTATATGAAATTAAATACCTTTGAATTATCTATCCAACTATACCAATTTCACCCAAATCTGATATCGGAGAAAAGAGTTATGGTCGAGTTACTTTAGCCTATCAAAATAGTCCACCATGGACAGATTCGGATTTACTTAAATTTTTAAGGGCAATATGGTCATTTTCCATCACCTCATGGACGAAAATTGGTCATTATATACATATAATTATCCTCATATCCATCATGTTATCATCCAAATTATTGAAGAATAAGAAACCCTAGTCTAAGTTCAACTCCAATTATCTTGTGATTCAACCGTAGAAAGTCCAAATTGATTCCGTAGTTGTGTGCACCGTCTCGTGGGCTTCGAGAAGCACCCCTTATTTGTGCCAACAGGACTTCGAAATCAAAAGGGCCATTTTATGGTAAGGATGTAAATTATGTTGGTGTTATTTATATGGATATGTATATATATATGCATGTGAGCATAAGAAGTATGTTATTTGATTGTTGTTGAAAGATGATTGGGAAATGATGTTGGATTATGTTGAATTGTGAAGGGATTTGGTGTGATGATGTGGTATTGATGATTATATATATATATATACATAAACCTATTGTTCAAGTTGGTTTTTGAAATGTTTTGCAAATATTGGTTGTATGGAATTATGGAAGAGAATTGTGGTGTTGGGTTGCTAATACTAGATGCCAAACATTTCATTGTAGATAAGTGATTTGTAAAGGCGGGAAGTTGTGTTGAATTGGTATCCGAATCTACAACGAGGTATGTAAAGCATACTCTAACGATGTTCTTTGGCATGAAAACACCAATGTTCCATCAAGTAATATTTCGAGGTTGTCCAAAAACATGTATTGTTCTACATTACCAACGAAGTTGTTTCCATTCTATAAAGTGTCAAAATGTTTCATTGATATACCAAAAGGCTCCTATTTAATTGTTGTGATATTGATGATTCTGAAACACATTGTTGATGTACCAATGAGTCTTTATTACGTCGTTATTGTATAGAAGGTCTATTACTTGGTTCTTATTGATGTATCATTGTTTCAAAGTATCAAAAATATGGTGGCGACCGAAATAACAATCTCAAAGATTAATTGAACTAAGTGATGGAAGTTCTCTCTTATCGGGTGGTATCCCAGGGGCATAAGCCTATCATGGGTCGATCCCTATTTATGTGTTTATGGGTGGTATCCCAAGGGCATAAGCCTAGCATGGGTCGATCCCAGTTGATATGTACTGGAGGCAGCCTAATGGTCACAGTATAGTACAGTAATGATTACAAAGATGTTAAGAACGAAGGTAAAGTGATTGAATAAATTCAATGTACAGGTTGTCACAAGTTCTAGTAAGTGTGGTTCACTCCTATTACGATTTATTCACTTGTTTCGGATTTCTATTGAGCTCCTATATCATATGTGATTATCTACAACTTTACATACTCAATACATATTTTGTACTGACGTCCCCCACGGGGACCTGCATTTCATGCTACAAGCACAGGTACCTCAGCTCATTCACAGCATAGATAGGAGCCAGCTCATACAGCTATTGTTGGTGAGCTCCAGTTTTCTTCGGAGTTTTCCGAGTCGGTTCCTTATGTTTTGTTATTGTATGGAGTCATGTGTGGGTAGGGGTTTGTCCCGACCCTAGTTATGTCATGTATATCCTAGATGCTTTGTAGACATAAGGAAGGGTAAAGTCATGGAAGTTTATATAGTGATGTTATATCTGTGTATGTGGTGGCCCCGACGGCCAAGTATTATATATATATATATATATATATATTTGTGTGTGTTGTGTTGATACAGGTAATTAGATTCTTCTATATGCAACGAAGTGCTGTCCACATTTTTGGTGATATGTAAGGGAAAGTACAGGTATTTGAACGGGTTCTCCCGGGCCTTCTCGGCTTCAGGTGCCAGTCCGGACCGATGGGATTTTGGGGCGTGACAAAAGTGGTATCAGAGAGGTTCATCCTAGTGAGTCTACAAAGCCGTGTCTACGTAGAGTCTTGTTTATCGGTGTGTTGTGCACCATATCTATAAACAGGAGGCTATGGACATTTAGGAATTATTTCTTTTCTTCATGTCTTATATCGTGCGATAGAGCTTATATTGTATATGAAGTCATAGTTGACCACTGAATCAGTTTGTTTCTCTTATTATAGTAATGATCCCGGTTACCAGAAGCAAGAATACCGGTAAGCAAGTAGATGTGGCTTCCGGAGAGGGGACTAGTAAGTCACCCACTATACCAGCTAATCAAAGTGAGGCTCCAAATGAGCATGCATCAGAAACTTCCCCCAGTTCGGAAGAAATAAGGGGGAGGAGAACTATATCCCCAGAGCCACCTATTAATGTTGTTGATCCAGATCTTAGAAATCCAGTGCAACTTTTGACTCGTATAGTTGCTGGACAAGCTTAAGGGCGAGCCATTCCTACTGCAGGTCCTAGTGGTATAGATAGGGCGGCTAGTCTTCGAACACAGGATTTTCTTAAGATGGATCCGCCTACTTTTACCGGATCCGATCTTAACGAAGATCCGCAAGACTTTATTGATCAGATCCAAAGGGCCCTAGAGGTGATGCATGTATCGGGCAGAGAGACAGTGGAGTTAGCCGCGTATAGATTCAAAGGTGAGGCTATATATTGATATGAAGACTGGAAATGGTCAAGGGGCATTGATGCACCCCCAGCTACTTGGAAAGAGTTCAAAGAGGCATTTATTGATCATTATCTTCCATATAAGACTCGTCAGGCCCGTGCGGATCAGTTCTTAAATATTTGACAGGGTAATACAAGTGTGAGAGAGTATAGTCTTCGATTTAATTCTTTGTCCAGATATGCTCCTAATGTTATAGATACTATGGATGACAGAGTTCATCGGTATGTGGATGGATTAGATCCGTATTTGGTTAGGGATTGTACTATTGCCGCTTTGAACAAAGATATGGACATAGCGAGGATCCAAGCTTTTGCACAGAAAATGGAAGATCAGAGGCAGAGGAGAAGAACACAGGAATCAGAAAGAGGATATTCCAAGAGGGCCAGATCTACAGGGCAGTTCATGGCATCTCAAGGAGGGTTCAGACCATAGTTTTCTGCTAGACCACCTAGGCCATTATCTTCTTATTCTGCAGCTAGTGCCCCACCACAATTCCAAGGGTCTAGAGGAAATCAATTTGGGCATAGAAGTGAGAGTCAGAGTTCGCGGATAGTGGGGTACCAAGGGCAAGGGAATATGAGCCAATCGAAACCTCCTCGAGAGCCATGCAATAAATGTGGAAGGTATCATTTGGGCGCATGTCGGCTGGGGACCAATGTTTGCTTTTGGTGCAGTATGTCGGGGCATATGATGAGCGAATGCCCACGAAGGGACATAGGGGGTATGGCACGACCTACGTGGTCATTTGTTCTATCATCATCAACGATGCCTTATTCAGGAAGGGGTGCACAACCAATGTGTCATGTTAGAGGTGATAGAGGATCCACGGGTTCTACTGGGGCTCAAAATCATACGTAGGCTCTAGCGGATCGACAAAATTTAGAGGCTTCCCCTGATGTGGTTACGGGTACGTTGTCTATCTTTTCATTCGATTTATATGCCTTAATTGATCCCGGTTCCACATTATCTTATGTTACTCCATTGGTTGCTGGAAAGTTCAAAAGAATACCCGAACTATTAGTTAAGCCATTTGAAGTATCCACACCGGTTGGGGAATCTATTATAGCTAGAAGGGTTTATCAAAACTGCATAGTAACTGTTTATGGTCGTGATACGATGGCTGATCTTGTAGAGTTAGAAATGGTAGATTTTGATGTTATAATGGGTATGGACTGGTTGGCGTCTTGTTATGCCACAATTGATTGCTGCACGAAAAAGGAATATTTCCATTTTCCAAATGAATCAGTCCTTGAATGGAAAGGTGAAATTAGCACGCCAAGAGATAGATTTATTTCTTATTTTAAGGCAAGAAGAATGATTTCCAAGGGATACATATATCATTTAGTTAGAGTAAGGGATACAGAGGCAGAGCCACCAACTCTTCACGCTGTTCCGGTGGTAAATGAATTTCCTGATGTATTTCCTGAAGATCTTCTAGGTTTGCCTCCTGAACGAGAAGTAGAGTTTGGTATTGATGTAATACCAGGCACCCAACCAATCTCCATTCCTGCGTATAGAATGGCCCCAGCAGAATTACGAGAATTGAAAGAGCAATTGAAATATTTGCTAGAGAAGGGATTCATAAGGCCTAGTATGTCCCCCTGGGGAGCACCAGTGTTATTTGTGCGCAAAAAGGATGGCTCGCTGAGGATGTGTATTGATTATCGACAATTAAATAAGGTGACTATTAAGAATAAATATCCTCTCCCAAGAATTGATGATTTATTTGATCAGTTACAGGGCGCCAAGTGTTTTTCTAAGATTGATTTGAGGTCAGGTTACCACCAAGTGAGGGTCAAAGAGAAGGATATACCCAAGACAGCTTTCCGAACACGGTATGGTCATTATGAGTTTCTAGTTATGTCATTTGTACTAATAAATGCACCTGCAGCTTTTATGGATTTGATGAATAGGATGTTTAAGCCATTCCTGGATGTATTTGTGATAGTTTTTATAGATGATATTCTAGTTTATTCTAGATCAGAAGAGGACCATGCCAATCACTTACGACAGGCATTGCAGACTCTTCGTGATTGTAAGCTTTATGCAAAGTTCTCTAAATGTGAGTTTTGGTTAAAGTCGGTGGCATTTTTGGGTCATATTATATCTAGTGAAGGGATAAAGGTTGATGCTCAAAAGATAGAAGCTGTGAAGAACTGGCCAAGGCCCACAACGCCTACGGAGATTCGTAGTTTTCTTGGGTTGGCCGGTTATTAGAGAAGGTTTGTTAAATACTTTTCTTCCATTTTAGCACCCTTAACCAAGCTAACGCATAAAGCATCCAAGTTCCAATGGAATGATGCGTGTGAGGAGAGTTTCCAAGAATTGAAGAATAAGTTAACTTCTACACCTGTGTTGGTACTTCCAGAAGATACAGAAGGGTATACAGTGTATTGTGATGCTTCGAGAATTGGTTTAGGATGTGTATTAATGCAGCATGGTAAGGTGATAGCATATGCCTCAAGGCAATTGAGGCCACATGAGAAAAATTACCCCACACATGATCTTGAGCTGGCAGCGGTTATCTTTGCTTTAAAAATATGGCACCACTATTTATATGGGGTTCATGTTGATATATATACTGATCACAAGAGCTTACAATATATTTTCAGTCAGAAGGATCTAAATCTGAGGCAGCGAAGGTGGATGGAACTATTAAAAGATTATGATGTTGATATTTTGTATCACCCAGGGAAAGCGAATATAGTAGCTGATGCGTTGAGTTGTAAGGCTATGATGGCACCTATAGAAAGGCAAGGGATGATTAAAGATCTTTATCAATTAGCTAGTCTAGGAGTTCGTCTTCTCGAAACTCCGGACGAGGAGCTTATTGTGCATAATGTCGCGGAATCCTCATTAGTAGCTGAGGTGAAAGAGAAGCAAGATGCAGATCCTATTTTATTACAGCTTAAGGAGAACGTTCAGAGTGGTGCGACCAAGGCATTTGAGCTTACGCGAGAAGGAGTACTTCAGTGCCAAAACTGATTGTGTGCCGGATGTAGATGGGCTAAGAAAGAAGATTGTGACAGAGGCACATTTTTCAAGGTATTCCATTCATCCAGGATCAACCAAAATGTATCAAGATTTGAAAGATATGTATTGGTGGAATGACATGAAAAGAAACATCGCAGAATTTATAGCTGAATGTCCAAATTGCCAACGAGTTAAAGTGGAACATCAAAAGCCCAGAGGCTATATGTAATGCATAGATCTTCCAATTTGGAAGTGGGACATGATTAACATGGATTTTGTTACAGGTTTGCCTCATACAGCTCAGAAATTTGATTCTATATGGGTGATTGTGGATAGGCTTACTAAATCCACACATTTCTTACCCGTTAAGACCGCTTACACAGTTGAAGAATATTCGAAGCTGTATGTTAAAGAAATAGTCCGATTACATGGGGTGCCAACTTCTATTATTTCGGATCGGGGAACTCAATTTACCGCAAACTTTTGGAAGTCTTTCCAACGGAGTTTGGGAACACAAGTGAATCTGAGTACAACTTTTTACCCTCAGACGGATTGACAAGCAGAGCGCACCATTCAAACACTTGAAGATATGTTACGAGCATGTGTTATAGATTTTAAAGGCAGCTGGGATGATCATTTACCTCTTATTGAGTTTGCCTACAATAATATCTATCATTCAAGTATCAAAATGGCACCATATGAAGCTTTATATGGGAGGAAGTGTAGATCACCAATAGGATGGTTCGAAGCGGGTGAAACTCTTATGTTCGGACTGGATCTTGTGTATCAAGCCATAGAAAAAGTCAAGGTGATTCAGCAACGGTTGAAAATAGCCCAAAGTTGACACAAGTCATATGCGGATAGTAGAAGAAGAGGGCTAGAGTTTTCGTTAGGCGATTGGGTATTTTTGAAGGTATCGCCAATGAAAGGGGTGATGAAATTTGGCAAGAAAGGAAAGTTGAGTCCAAGATATATAGGCCCGTATAAGATTATTCGAAGATGCGGGCAAGTTTCTTATGAATTAGATCTACCCCAGGAACTCTCATCAGTGCATCCAGTATTTCATGTATCGATGCTTCGAAAGTACATTGGAGATCCATCCCTTATTACTTCTACTGAAGATGTGCAAGTAACAGAAGATCTTACCTATGAGGAGATGCCTATTGCTATATTAGATCGTCAAGTTAAGAATATGAGAAACAAAGAAGTAGCATCGGTGAAAGTACTTTGGAGAAATCAACAAAGGGAAGAGATTACATGGGAAGCGGAGGAAGCAATGAAATCGAAATACCCTTATTTGTTCAAAGGTGAAAAAGAAGAGCAAGGAGTGGAACTGGGACGCTAACAAGTAAGTTATTACATATGCATAATATCTATATGATGACGTGAATATCAATTATGAATTCGAACTTGTTTCGGCTAAATAACTACATTCACATTCGAGGACGAATGTCCTTAAGGGGGGAAGTATGTAACACCCCGTAATTAATTACGTGCATTAGCCATGGTTATATGTGTTGGAGTATATGTATTGATCATAAGTTAGGTATATATGAGTTTAAGTATGAGTATTGATTATTTTGAGATGGTTTCAAGTGTATAGTTTGATTATATGTGTATGGGAATCGACTATATTTATACCGGAATTTGCTCGTTGAAGTTTCTATGCGAAGTTTATCGAGTTAGATTTCCAACGATATAAAGATTTCTGAAAACAGATGAGTATCGGATATAAGCGAGCATGTTCGAAACTTGAAAACGGTGGACGCAATGAACAGTAAATGTGCAGAAATTTTCTGCACATAAAAGTACTGCAGCCAAACAGATTTTTGGGTCGACTTTAAATGATCATAACTCCTTGTAAAAAATGAACTGTGTGATATGCTATATATAAATGAGAATCCCCGAGAGTCTTCTTTCTAATGCAATTGGTTTCATCCAAATCCAACGTCTAAGTAAGGAATTATACTCGTTTTACTTCAGCCTCTCAAAACAGATTTTTAGGGTCAACTTCAAACGATCATAATTCCTTGTACAGGATGAACTGGGTGGCCTACATTATATGAAATGAAATAACATTGAATTATCTATCCAACTATATCAATTTCACCCAAATACGATATCGGAGCAAAGAGTTATGGTCGATTTACTTTAGCCTATCAAAACAGTCCACCATGGACAGATTCGGATTTACTTAAATTTTTAAGGGCAATATGGTCATTTTCCATCACCTCATGGACGAAAATTGGTCATTATATACATATACATAGCCTCATATCCATCATGTTATCATCCAAATTATTGAAGAATAAGAAACCCTAGTCTAAGTTCAACTCCAATTATCTTGTGATTTAACCGTACAAAGTCCAAATTGATTTCGTAGTTGTGTGCACCGTCTCGAGGGCTTCGAGAAGCACCCATTATTTGTGCCAACAAGACTTCGAAATCAAAAGGGCCATTTATTGTAAGGATGTAAAATATGTTTGTGTTATTTATATGGATATGTATATATATATATGCATGTGAGCATAAGAAGTATGTTATTTGATTGTTGTTGAAAGATGATTGGGAAATGATGTTGGATTATCTTGAATTGTGAAGGGATTTGGTGTGATGATGTGGTATTGATGATTATATATATATATACACATAAACCTATTGTTCAAGTTGGTTTTTGAAATGTTTTGCAAATATTGGTTGTATGGAATTATGGAAGAGAATTGTGTTGTTGGGTTGCTAATACTAGATGCCAAACATTTCATTGTAGATAAGTGATTTGTAAAGGCGGGAAGTTGTGTTGAATTGGTATCTGAATCTACAACGAGGTATGTAAAGCATACTCTAACGATGTTCTTTGGCATGAAAACACCAATGTTCCATCAAGTAAGATTTCGAGGTTGTCCAAAAACATGTATTGTTCTACATTACCAACGAAGTTGTTTTCATTCTATAAAGTGTCAAAATGTTTCATTGATATACCAAAAGGATCCTATTTCATTGTTGTGATATTGATGATTCTGAAACACATTGTTGATGTACCAATGAGTCTTTATTACGTCGTTATTGTATAGAAGGTCTATTACTTGGTTCTTATTGATGTATCATTGTTTCAAAGTATCAAAACTGTGGTGGCGACCGAAATAACAATCTCAAAGATTAATTGAACTAAGTGATGGAAGTTCTCTCTTATCGGGTGGTATCCCAGGGGCATAAGCTTATCATGGGTCGATCCCTATTTACGTGTTTATGGGTGGTATCCCAAGGGCATAAGCCTAGCATGGGTCGATCCCAGTTGATATGTACTGGAGGCAGCCTAATGGTCACAGTACAGTACAGTAATGATTACAAAGATGTTAAGAACGAAGGTAAAGTGATTGAATAAATTCAATGTACAGGTTGTCACAAGTTCTAGTAAGTGTGGTCCACTCCTATTACGATTTATTCACTTGTTTCGGATTTCTATTGAGCTCCTATATCATATGTGATTATCTACAGCTTTACATACTCAGTACATATTTCGTACTGACGTCCCCCACGGGGACCTGCATTTCATGCTACAAGCACAGGTACCTCAGCTCATTCACAGCATAGATAGGAGACAGGTCATACAGCTATTGTTGGTGAGCTCCAGTTTGCTTCGAAGTTTTCCGAGTCGGTTCCTTATGTTTTGTTATTGTACAGGAGTCATGTGTGGGCGGGGGTTTGTCCCGACCCTAGTTATGTCATGTATATCCTAGAGGCTTTGTAGACATAAGGAAGGGTAAAGTCATGGAAGTTTATATAGTGATGTTATATCTGTATATGTGGTGGCCCCGACGGCCAAATATTATATATATCTATATTTATGTGTGTTGTGTTGATACAGGTAATTAGATCCTTCTATATGCAACGAAGTTTTGTCCAAATTTTTGGTGACATGTAAGGGAAAGTACAGGTATTTGAACGGGTTCTCCCGGGCCTTCTCGACTTCGGGTGCCAGTCCGGCCCGATGGGATTTTGGGGCGTGACAGTAATGTCCTTAGCCAATCACCTAGGAGATTCCCATGCACCCCGTAGGTTCCATTATTAGATTCACTTGAGGGATTCCCGTGTACCCCACAAGGTTTTTAATAAAATCCATGGCCACCAAGGCCTTACAATTCAGCCATTAAAACCATTTAACCAATTTAGGTTCCATTACCATATTATACCATGCAATGTTTTCAACGAAAGTCTAACTATATAATAAAAGCATTCTCATGGGGATTTTAACATACATGTTGAGGGAATATAGTTTCTAAAACAAAAATCAAGTACCAATTGACCATTCCCATGCACCCATATGTTCAAACCACCATTATAATATTAAAACCATAAGTAAAAACATGGGTAAACATAAATTAACCATTGATAACCAAAACCCTCAACATATAATTCAAAACAAAAACCATATCACAATTATGACATGAAAACCATTCATAAAACATGTCATTAGTTAAACTAACAATGAGGGATGAGTAACATGCCTTAGATTATGAAGAAGATGGAGAGAAATCACCCCTTTAGAGCCTTAATTGACCACCTTGAAGAAAACTCTAGCCATTGGTTAACCCAAGAGCTTGAGAGAGTTTAGAGAGTGTTTCTAAGGGTTTAAGACTAAAATAATAGGGTAAATGATGTCCCAATTGTGTTTTAGGTCATGGGGTCATAAGAGGTTAAGAGGGGAAATGCCCAGAATACCCCCAACTTAAACTATAAAATTCTCGTAGGAAGGTACGACTCCCCCCTTGAATCGTACCCACATCATATGAGTGTACCCACCACTCATACCCTAGACAGGATGTTGGACATCACACACTATCCACCATACGACTCGCTTTCCCCTAATCGTACCATAATCATACAATCTGTACCTTCAAACTGCATCTTAGGCAGAAACATCTAGGTTGGACACTGGACAATATACGATTTAGATCATACCACCCGTACCCTATCCTTATGGCTCTTAGTGAGCCACTCGTACTCAGAGACAAGTCAAATCACCAAGTTTCAGACTAAATGAAGGATCAACTAACCAACCTGTCACCAATTATACGACCCGTACCACCAAACAATAACCAATCTATAAACTCAACCACCAAACATTGGTTAACATATGAATTGGTTTACACGAACCGTATCCTCACAATAAAGCTCGTATGGTGAGTTGTATGATCAATAGAGACTCAAATTCCAAGAAATTTTCAAGGTACCAAAACCTAGTGTTTTTCAATTCTCCCCCACTTGGATCTTTCATCTTTGAATGATGGAACAGGGAAATACAAGCATTATTTACACCCCAACACCTCGACTCTAACCTTTAACTAAGTTAGTAAACAAAGATGCAAGGAATCAATCCTTCTTGTACCAAAGTTTGAAAATAAAAGTATGATGAAGAACACATACCTTCTGCACAAGTTCCGAGAGTAGAAAACAGGAACGAATATTTGGACTTCATGTCCTCTTCCCAAGTAGCTTTTTCAAAATTGTGGTTCCTTAATAGAACCTTAACCGAAGCTACATCCTTGTTCCATAATCGACGAACCTATCAATCCAAGATCTCAATCGATACTTTCTCATAGGACAAAGAATTTGAGATAACAATATCTCTAAGAGGAAAAATTTGAGACGGATCACCCATACACTTCCTCAACATAGAAACATGCAATAATGGATGAATGGAGTTCAAACTAGAAGAAAACTCCAACTCATATGCAACCTTACCAACCCTTCTCAAAACCAAGTAAGGACCCACATACCAGGGACTAAACTTTCCCTTCTTACCAAGCCGCATCACTCCCTTCATGGGATACACCTTTAAGAACACCCTATCCCCAACCTCAAACTCTAACGCTCTTTGCCTTACATCAGCATAGGTCTTCTATTGAATTTGGGAAGCCTTAAGTCTATCCCAAATTACCTTTACCTATTCCATAGCTTGTTGAACAAAATCCAGACCAATCATCTCTGCCTTATCAACTTTAAACCACCCAATAGGAGACCTACACCTCCTACCATACAAGGCCTCAAATGGAGTCATCCCAATGCTAGATTGATAGCTATTATTTTAAGCAAACTCTATAAGAGGTAGATGCTCAACCCAGCTACCTCCATAGTCAATCACACATGCACGAAGCATGTCCTTTAATATTTGAATAGTTCTTTCTTCCTGCCCATCCGACTACGGATGGAAAGCAGTACTTAGACTCACCTTAGTCCCCAACCCTTTCTAAAATAACTACCAAAAGTGAGATATAAACTTCGCTCCACAATATGAGATGATAGAGACAAACACACTATGCATCTTCTTAATCACATGAACATACAACCTCACATAATCCTCAGCCAAAAAGTTAGTTCTTACTGGCAAAAAGTGAGTTGACTTTGTCATCCTATCCATGATGACCTAAACTAAATCAAATTTATTCCGAGACCGAGGTAGACCGGTAACGAAATCCATGTTCCTATTTCCATTCAGGCAACTCAATTTCTTGATACAATCCTCCGAGCCTCATGTGCTCAACTTTCACTTGTTGACACACCATGCATTTGGCCACAAAATCAGTCATATTCCTCTTCGTACTATTCCACCAATACATCTCCTTAAGATCATGATACATTTTTGTTGAACCAAGATGAACAACATAGCGCGATTTATTCACCTCAGCCAAGATTCTTTATCGCAACCATACATGTCGGGAACACATAACCTCCCTTGGTACCACAAGGTACCATTACTACTAATCTCGAAGGCTATCACCTTCTGCCCGCCAAAATTACCCTTGATCCTTAACATAATAGGATCTAACATTAGTTTCTCTTTGATTTCAATACCAAGAGAAGACTACGCTACCTTCTGAATGAACACACCACCATCCTCAGAGTCTAAGAAGCAAACTCTAAGGTTAGCCAAATGGTGAATGTCCTTCACCATCTCCTGCTCTCCTTATCCATATAAGCAAGACTCCCCTTGGATAACCTGCTAAGAGCATAAACAACCACGTTAGCTTTACCTGGGTGGTAGTGAAGACTCATGTCATAGTCCTTGAGATGCTTAATCCATCTACTTTGCTTAAGGTTAAGCTCTTTCTAAGTAAACACATATTACAGGTTTTTATGATCAAAAAAGATATCCACATGCATTCCATACAAATCGTGTCGCCAGAGTTTCAATGCAAACACCACAGTTAACAACTTCAAATCATGAGTAGGATAATTTCTTTCATGCACCTTCAACTGCCTAGAGGCATAGACTATAACCTTTCCATGCTGTATCAGCACACAACTGAGTCCCACACAGGACGCATCACAATAAACCATGAACCCCTCAGTTCCTCCAGGAAAAGTCAAACTCGAAGCCAAAGTTAGCTTATCATTCAGATTTTTGAAACTACCCTCATATATATCCGACCATAGGAACTTAACCTTCTTTTGAGTCAATTTAGTCAATAAGGCAACTATAGAAGAAAAGCTCTCTACAAACCTTTTTTAGTAGCCAGCTAAACCCAAGAAGCTCCAAATATTGACTGGAGTCGTTGGTCTAAGCTACTTCTTAACCATTGCAACCTTGTACAGATCTACCATGATCCCCTCACTAGAAATAATATGACCTAGAATAGGACAACATTCAACCAGAACTCATATTTAGAGAATTTGGCATACAACCGTTGCTCCTTTAAGGTATGCAACACAACCCAGAGGTGATCGATTTGATCCACCTTATTCTTAAAGTACACCAGAATGTCATCTATGAATACTATGACAAACAGATCAAAAAACTAATGGAAGACCTTATTCATCAAATCCATGAATGCCACCGGGGCATTGGTTAAACCAAACGACATTACCAAGGACTCGAAGTGCCCATACCAGGTACGAAAAGATGTCTTAGGGATATCTACCTCCCTAATATTAAGATAATGGTAATCAAACGGAAGATCAATTATAGAAAAGAATTTGGCACCCTTCAACTGATAAAACAAGTCATCAATCCTTGGAAGAGGATACTTGCTCTTTACTGTCACCTTATTAAACTACCGATAGTCAATACACTTCCGAAGGAACCATCCTTCTTATGCATGAAAAACACCGGTGCACCCCATGGGGACACATTAGGAAGGAGGGAACCCTTATCCAAATGATCCTTGAGTTGCTTCTTGAGCTCTTTCAACTCAGCTGGAGCCATTTTATAAGAGGGGATAGAAATTGGACGAGTGTCCAAAACTAGATCAATCCCAAACCCAATTTCCCTATCCAGAGGTACACTAGGAATGTCATTAGGGAAGACCTCAGGAAATTCATTCACCACCAAAACTGAATGCAAAGAAGGACCCTCCGAGTTAGAATATTTAACGAGGATTAGATGATATATACACCCTTTGGAGATTAATCTTCGATCTCTAAGATAGGATGTAATATTCCCCTTAGGAGATAGGGAACCACCACCCCACTCAATCACCGGCTCATTAGGGAACTTAAAGATACCCTACGGGTTCGATAATCTAAGGATGCATAGCATAAGGGCAACAAATCTATCCCTAGAATAACATCTAAATTCACTAATCTATTTCATACAAATCCACCAAAGTCTCCTTACTACCAACAGATACCACATACTCCCTATAGACTTTTTTAGCAATCACAGAGTCATCTATCGGGGTAGAAATAGAAAAGGGGTCCAAAACACACTCTTGACCAAAACCAAAATGCACAGCCATAAAGGGGTTCACCTAAGAGAGAGTGGACCCCAGATAAAGTAAACAATATACATCACGAGAAAAAAGTTACAACATACCAGTCACAACATCAGGCGATGCCTTAGACTCTTGTAGGGTAGTGAGTGCATAAAGATAGTTTTGACCAGTGCTAGAAATAGAGGGTGCACCCTTTGGTGCTAGAGCTGGAGACGAAGTAATCGAAACCTTGTTTACCCTAAAGGCAACCTTACCAATAGGATAATTTCTAAGCATATACCCCAGATACCTACATTCGAAGCACCTATCCCTTCCCCCATCACAGAAACCCTAATGTAGACGACCACATAACCTGCAGAGAGGACATGTTGGTGTTGACTAAGCCCAACTAGGCTAATATTGGACAACCTGTGCCCTAAAGTTATCACCACTATAGAAACGCCTATCACCCAACAACTTTGGGTAGAGAGTACTAGACGTCGAATAAGATCTAGAGTTTCACCATTTCTTTTTAGGCCACTTTCCACCATCCTTTCCACTCTAATGTTGTTCACCATCCTACGTAGAGAACCTAAACTTCTTATCCTTCCTCTCTGCTATTTCAGCCTGCTTCTTCTTCTCTTCCTCTACCTGTTGTATGTAGACAACCAACCTAGAGATATCCATATGCTTGATCATCAAGGAAACCTTACATTTAAAGATCAACGTACGAGATAGTCCTAATGTAAACTTTCTCATTTAGGCCATCATATCAGACACTATCATCGGAGCATACCGAGACAACTGGTGAAACTTCAAGGCATACTTATTGGCCGACATCTTCCCTTACTTTAGGTTAACAAACTACTCCGCTTTCACTTCATCAACTCCTGAGGAAAGAAGTGGTCAAAAAATGTATTAGTAAAATCCTCCCATAGAGATGACTCATCAGTGTCACCCTTTGCCTGATCCAATTCCTCATACCATTGGTATGCCACACCCTTCAGTAGGCAGACCGCAAACTCCACCCCTTCCACATTCATGGAATTCATAACCCTAAAAATCTTTTCCATCTCATCTAGAAAACCTTAGAATCATTCTCTACCTTAGCACCCGTAAAGGTCAGAAGGTTCAACCTCATGAACTGGCAAACCCTTGTATCTTCAGAATATAGAGTAACAGGTATACCATGCTCAAATTGAGTAGCTACCAATTGTGCCAACATATGAGTAGACTGACAAAACTCAGCATTTATCATATAAGCCTGAGGAGTCTGGGAAGGACTAAAGGGAACCGATGGAACTCCAGAACAATCCAGAATTAGAAGTCTAGGTCAAGTATGGATCTCATGAGTAGAGCGTGTCCCATCAACATTGTCCCAGTTGGGACAAAGGATTTTTCATGAACTTGATATTGTTGAGGCATGATCTGAAAGGAGAACAAATAAAAATTAGAGAAGATTACAGGATTTAGACTCCAAATCTTGAAAATAGAACACAAAAAAGAAAAATATCCTAAATATAGTGTAGCCTCTCCCTTATGAGTGTGGTATGCTACGCACCTTTAAAAGAGACTTTAGTCTACATGAATTTGTGGAATTCTAATTGACCATGAACCTAAAGATCTAATGCCAACTTGATATGACCCAAACTAGGGCCTTATCATAATGGGAATCACAAGTCCAACAAGGATTGGGGACCACCGCCAATAGCCAACCCAACCTCCAAACACATACCCTGAGTAATATAAATTTCAAACATTTATAAAAATGAAGTTATGTACCACACAAGACTTTGAGATAGGTCTATGACCATGACCAACCCAAATAAGTCAAACCATCCAACACTGAACCAACAACTATAACGTAAACCAATTCATAACCATTACATAACATAATAAGATGGAATAATCACAAATCAAATATAGTCAACCAATATCAACCATAGTACCAACACCAATTCCAAGGCCGACACCAATGTCAAAACCACCCATACCAACCCATTGTAGTATCATAAAGCCTTTAACCAAAGTCAAAGTAATATTCAATTGGGATAAGCCCCCGACCATAGCCAAAACCAAAGTCTAGTAAATAACCAAAGTATGAAGAAAGGACCAAAACATGAAATAGAGCCATTCAAATTATGGAAGCGCACCACTTTAATCCAACTCTAAGTTGTCCCCGAATTCAATCACTAAGCAGGAGGAGTAGTATGGTTGGTTCCTAAATCGTGTAGGGATACAGTGCCTGAAGACAGGTTAGTGGTTGAATGCTAGAATGCACTCAATATAATGATAAAATAATGCCAACATTTTAAACCAAGTAAATAACCATATAAATTCAGATCCATCCATATATATATAATCCAAGTCGAGAAAGGGAATTAGGTTTAGTATAAATTAAAACCATTAACTTAGGTTTGTGTATCTTAACCATCCTAGAACTATCCATGGGCTATATGGGTTTAGTGTTACCCTTTGAACGAGTCCCAGTTCATATAACCGCACGTACTGAAGATATCACATGGGCAGAGGATTCCTGTGCACCCTTCACCCTCCATGATACATACATATATAAATATAAATTAGGGGATTTTTATGTACCCCACAAGTATATGGTCTCCATGATCAATACTCATGTCAGCAAACATGAGTTTCCAATATCCGTCCATTGGATTTACACCTTCACAGATAGCTATAACAACCCGTCATTATTACCCAATTAAAACTATTAGCACACAGATGAACCACCAATTTCATATATCATTAACCAAGCTATAAGAAGTGGTATCATTATAATGGCTATAGCTTGCAAGAATTGTCCTTAGTCAATCACCTAGGGGCTTCCTATGTACCTCATAGGTTGCATTATTAGATTCACTTAGGAGATTCCCAAGTACCCACAAGGTTTTTAGTCAAATTCATGGCCACCAAGGCCATACAATTTAGCCATTAAAACCATTTAACCAATTTAGGTTGCTTTACCATAGTATACCATGCAAAGTTTTCAACGAAAGTCCAACTATGTGATAAAAGCATTCTCTTAGGCATATTAACAAACATATTGAGGGCATATAGTTTCCAAAATCAAAACCAAGTACCAATTGAACATTCTCATGAACCCAGATGTTCAAACTACCATTACAATATGAAAATCATAAGTAAGAACATGGGAAAACATAAATCAATCATTGATAACCAAAACCCCAACATATAATTCAAAACCCAAAGTCATGTCACCATTATTCCATGAAAACATTCATAAAACATGACTTTAGTTGAAATAACAATAAGGAAGGAGTAACATGTCTTAGATTATGAAGAATACGGAGAGAAATCACCCCTTTAGAGCCTTAATTAACCACTATGAAGAAAACCCTAGCCTTTGCTTAACCCAAGAACTTAAGGGAGTTTCTAAGTGTTTAAGATTAGAATAATAGGGTAAATGATGTACCAATAGTGTTTTAGGTCATCGGGTCATAAGGGGTTAGGAGGAGAAATGTCCAGAATACCTCTAACATAAATTGTAAAAATTCTTGCAAGAAGGTACGACTTCTCCTTGAATCGTACCCATATAATACGAGTGGTACCCACCGCTTGTACCCTATACAGTATGTTAGACATCATACACCATCCACCATATGACTCCCCTTGCCGCATTTTTACCATGATTATATGATTTGTACCTTTAACCCGCATCCTAGGCAGAAATATTTAGGTTGGACACTTGATAACATATACTTTAGATCATACCCCTCATACCCTATCCTTATGGCTCTTAGTGAGACACTTGTACTCAAAGAAATGTCAAATCACCAAGTTTCATATTAAAGGAAGGATCAACCCACCAACCCATCACCAACCGTACGACCCATACCACTAAAGCCATAACCAATCCAGAAACTCAACCACCAAACATTATTAAGCATATGGATTGGGTCACACGACCCATACCATCAACATATGTCTTGTATGGAAAGTTATATTATCAACAGAGATGCAAACCCCAAAAAAAATTCCAGCTTCCGAAACCTAGGGTGTTTCTGTGCCATGTTATAGTGTAAATCCTGCAACCTTTATTAAAAGGGTAAGGGGCATTTGGGTCTTTTTTCTATTCCCCAACACACTCAAATCACAACTTCAAACAAAAGAGGGGCATTATTTTCCCCATTCATCATTATTAACGATGTTCAACCTCTCTCTATTCTCAAGAACACAAAAAAATCAAAATCTTTTTCCAAGAATCTACCCTTCCAAGGCCTCAATTTCAAGTTTTTCCCAAGAAGGCAAGGAATTTAGGTATGTGGGATATTCATCAATGGGTTCCTTTCACCCATTGAGTACCAAAAATCCATTCATTTTCAAGTATTAACCCTTTTCCTATTTTGATAAAATTTCAATGTCAAGTATGAATTTATTCAACTTTCTCTTAATAGTTTTGAATACAAACCATGACAATGTGTTTTCCTATGTGAATTATGTTCTTATATGCTTTATAAACTCAGTCACCTATATCATGTTCATTTGAAACCATGTTGATTATGAATTTATGAATTTAACCATGTGAGCATGTTGTCCTCATAAGTTTAATATCTTCCCTTCATAATCATGGATTTCTTCAGTTTAGTGAGTTATACTATGTTTCGGGTCTATGGATCATGAATATCCTTACAGTATTATAATGATGTTATTGTACATAATGTATTGTTCAGTGATGGTGGGTTATGAACACCTGAAACCTAGGAAAATCATGTCTATCAGTGTTATCAAGTTACAAGTCATTCAAATTTGACTTGTATCCTTAAATTTTATAATAACATCAAAATGAGCACTTATCAGTACTAGATTATGTTTTATGATTATATTCATATTATAATCATATCGAGCATTTTTCAGTTTGAACTATGCTAAACTTTTTATCAATAACAAATCATGTTAAATGAATAAGGATACCAGTGTCATTTAGTTGGGAGTAATACGTAGCACCAAGCAAACTTAGGGATAGCGACTCCCCCGCCAGTTTAAGTAGAGTCATTAGTAGCAGTCCCTAAGTTCCTGAACTACGTAGCCAGCATAGGTTATAAGGGGTCACCCATTATTTTAGCCTTTACTTCCTCTCAGGGGTCACTTATCAGTTTAGGATTGATACCCTGGTCCCTCGAAACATCAAATTAATGAATCCACAGAGCCAGTGTCAGTATCTGTGGCAAGGTATTGATACCCTTCTAACTGGGGTTACAAGTTGGACCCCGATTAGCTTGGATTAGGGAATATCGGTCAAATGTTAGCTCCCACAGTCTCAGTTAAGTTTTTTGGCCATATCAGCTAGGCTACAAAAGGAGGAAATATCATGTAGTTGCCCAGCAAAGAAGGAATAATTATCAGCAGGGCTAAGATAACTCTTTAGCAGTCCCAATAGGATAACCGACTGTATAGGGTACTACTTATAGTGTTACCAATGGACATTGTTAAAACCAACTTTATGCTCTCCAAACTCGACATGATCAGGAGAGTTCTCCTGATATGGTTACGTGTATGTTACAAGTCTTCTATCTTTATGTTTATGAATTGTTAGACCTCGAGACTTCATTTTCTTTTGTGACTCCCTATATAATATTAGACTTTGGTGTCAGTCTCACATATTAGCAGAGTCCTTTTTGGTGTCTATCCTAGTGGGTAGTTCTATTATAGACAGACAGGTCTACAGATATTACCCAATCATAGTGTCTCAGAAAGCCACTTCAGATGAACTTGTAGAGTTAAAGATGACTAATTATGATGTCATTATCGGTATGGATTGGATCCACTCTTTCTATGACTCAGTTGATTGTACAAATAAAATTGTCCAGTTTTTATTCCGTAATAAGCCCTCATACATTAAGGGGTAGTTCCTAAGTTCCTATAGGTGGGTTTGTCTCCTATCTTAAGGAATGAAAGATAACATCCAAGGTATGTACTTACCATCTCATCTGAGTCAAGTACTCCAATTTTAAAACTCTGAATCTTGAATCACTTCTTGTAATAAATGAGTTTCCAGAAGTGTTCCCTAAAGATCTTCCCGAAGTTTCTACAGGAAGGGAATTAACTTCTAAATAGATCTCCTCCTATACACCCAGCCTATTTCAATTCCTCCATATAGAATGGCTCCAGCTGAGCTTAAGGAGTTAAAAGAATAGTTGAAAGATCTCTTTGATAAGGTCTTTATTAGGCTCAATGTTCCTCTGTGGGGTGCTCTAGTTCTCTTCGTGTACAAGAAGATGGTTCCCTCTGAATATGCATCAACTACCGTCTGTTGAACAAAGTCACAATCATAAATAAGTATCCTCTACCCTGAATTGATGACTTGTTTGACCAACTTCATGGTGCAAGCTATTTCTATAAGATAGACCTCAGATCTGACAATCATCATCATAGAGTCAGAGAATGTGATGTCCCAAAGATAGTTTTCATAACTTGGTATGGTCACTTCGAATTTCTAGTTATGTCTTTTGGACTAATGAATGCTCTTAAAGCTTTTATGAACTTAATGAACAGGGTGTTCAAGCAGTATTTGGAAATGTCCATTATAGCCTTCATAGATAACATCTTTATCTATTCCCGTTGTGAGTGCGATCATGCAGACCATTTGAGGATTGTATGGAAGATCCTTAAGGATCACCAATTATTTTCTAAGTTCAGTAAATATGAATTCTGGTTAAGAATAGTAATTTTCCTTGGTCACATAATTTTTGGTGACGACATTCGAGTTGATTCTCTAAAGATCGAAGAAGTAAGAAACTAGCCTAGGCCCATCTCTCCATCAGATATCAAGAGTTTCTTGGGTTTAACTGGTTACTACAGATGGTTTGTTAAATGATTTTCTGCTATTGCATCTCCCATGTCTCGACTAACTCAGATAAAGTAAAATTCTAGTGGTCAGATTCCCATGATAAGAGTTTTAGGAGTTGAATACTTAACCCACTTCCGCTCTATTATTGACTCTACCAGAGGGTTCAGATGGGTTTGTAGTTTATTATGATACTTTTAGAGTTGGACTTGGTTATAATTGATGCAGTGAGGTAAGGTCATAACCTATGCCTCTATCTTCTTAAACCCCATGAGAAGAATTACGCGACTTATGATCTAGAATTGGAAATAGTCGTCCTCGCCTTGTTGATGTGCTTATGGATTATAAAATTTTATAGTATGTGTTCACTCAGAAGGATATAAATCTTTACTAAAGAAGGTGGCTTGAATTATTAAAGACTACAAAATGAGTGTATTGTATCATCGGGGTAAGGCCAATTTAGTAGTCGATGTCCTTAGTAGATTGTATATGAGAAGTGTTGCACATGTTGAGGAGGATAAGAATGAGTTAGTCCGTGAGGTTCACCAGTTTTCTAGATTAGGTATTCAGTTGGTTAATTAGGCCAAAGGTAGAATATAGGTTCAGAATGGTTCAAAATCTACATTGGTGGCCGAAGTGAAAGAAAAGAAAGACGGAGATCCTATTTTCGTCAAATTAAATGAGGCAGTTCAGGATAAGAAGATTAAGGTTTTCTCCCAAAGGGGATATGGTTTGCTTCGTTGTTAAGGAAGGTTATGTGTTCTGAGTGTGGATGATTTGAGACAACAAATATTAGTATAAGCTCATGGTGTGCTATATTCTATTCACCCAGGATCCACTAAGATGTATCATGATTTGTGACAAATCTATTGGTGGAATGGTATGAAGAAAGATGTTGTGGAATTTGTGGCTAGGTGTTAAAATTGTCAGCAGGTTAAGGTTGAGCACCAAATACTTAGTAGTACACTTCAGGATTTCAGCATCCCCAGCTGAAAGTGGGAGGTCGTGAACATGGATTTTATTATAGGGTTACCTCATATGCGTTGTCAACATGATTTAATTTGGGTCATTGTAGATAGAATGACCAAGTCAGCCCATTTCTTGTCGGTTCATACTTCATATTCAGCCGAGGATTATGTTAGACTCTATCTCAGGGAGTTGGTAAAGTTGCATGGGGTTCCATTGACATTATTTTAGATAGAGGTACCTAGTTTACCTCTTATTTTTCGAAGGCTTTTCAGAAGGGTCTTGGTACCCAAGTCCATCTCAGTATAACTTTTCATCCTCAAATAGATAGTCAGGCAGATCAGACCATTCAAACCTTAGAGGATCTTTTAAGATCTTGACTTATTGACTTCAAAGGTAGTTGGGATAAACACTTACCTTTGATTGAGTTTGCCTACAACAACAACTATCACTCTAGTATTAAAACGGCTCCATTTGAGACTCACTATGGAAGAAGGTGTATATTTCCTATTTATTGGTTTGAAGTAGGTGAGGCTGATTTGATAGGGCCAGATTTAGTGTACGAGATGATGGAGAAAGTTTAGTTAATTTGAGAAGGGCTGAAGATAGACTAGAGCCGGCAAAAATCCTATGTTGATATTAGGAGAAGAAATCTTGAGTTTGATGTTGGTGACTGGGTTTATTTGAAAATTTCACCCATGAAAGTGGTGAAGAGGTTTGGTAAGAAAGGGAAGCTCAATCCTTGATATGTTGGCCCATAGAGGATTTTGAGCTATTTTGGGAAGGTAGCTTATGAATTGGAATTGCCTGTAGGATTGGCATCGGTGCATTTTGGGTTTCATGTCTCCTTGCTAAAGAAATGCATTAGTGACCCAAATTCTATCATTCCTTTAGAGAGTGTGGGCGTGAAAGATATTCCTTCCTATAAAGAAGTCCTAGTTGAAATCCTTGACTGCCAGATCCATAGGTTGGGGAAGAAAAAAGAATCCTTGGTTAAAGTCCTATGGAGAAGTTAGTCCCTTAAAAGAGATACTTGGGAAACAGAAGCAAACATGCGATCCAAGTACCCCCACATTTTCTCTAAGAATTAAAATTCATCTTGAGGTAATGGTTTACTATAAGTGATTCTCAAGTTTTCTATCTCATCTATATAACCATCCTCATGTTATAGCAAGTATTCATGAATTCAGTTTAGTCCATGCATTATGTTTCAGGTTCAGTTATTAAATCATGAATCAGCTCATAAGTAGTCAGTACATGATTTCAGTATTTCTAGTGTCTCGGCTCAGACAGTTTTGTTCGAGCACAAATAATCCCAAGGAGACATATTGTAATACCTTACAAGATTCTAGATGAATTTTGAACTATTCGTCACATGTTTAAAGGTCCTAAAGCTATTATTTCACAGTAAGTGCAAGTGACATGGCCAGTTTAATACCCTAAGATTTTAAACATTTTATTTTTTGCCATTCCGTGTTTGAAACATTGAATTATGAGTTAGAATATGATTAAGGATGTTAAAAGGGTCATTCGGAAGAGTTTTGGAATTTTTGAAAGAGGCTCGGGGTATTTTTGGACCACAGAAGTAGTAAGCCTCCATAATTTAAACGTGTCATAGAGGATAGTCTCTATGATATGCAACGTTTCATGGAGGATAGACTCCATAATACGCAGTGTGTCATAGAGGCTAGCCTCTTCGATAGCCACTATGACACACTATAGTGTAAATCCTGCAGCCTTCATTAAAAGAGTAAGGGCCATTTTGATCTTTTTCCTCTCCCCAACACACCCAAATCACGACTTAAAACCCAGAGGGGCATTATATTCCCCATTCATCATCAGTTAATGACGTCAACCTCCTTCCATTCTCAAGAACAAAAAAACAAGATCAAAATCTTTTTTCAAGAATCCACCCTTCCAAGACCTCAATTTCAAGTTTTCCCCAAGAAGACAAGGAATTCAGGTATGTGGTATATTCATCAATGAGATTGTTCCACCCATTGAGTTCCAAAAATCCTTTCATTTTCAAGTATAAACCCTTTTCTTCTTTTGATTAAATTTCAATGTCAAGTATGAATTTATTCAACTTTCTCTTAATAGTTTTGAATACAAACCATGATAATGTGTTTCACCATGTGAATTATGTTCTTACCTGCTTTATAAACTCAGTCACCTATGTCATGCTTGGTTGACACCATGTTGATTATCAATTTATAAATTTAACCAAGTGAGCATGTTGTCCTCATAAGTTTAACATCTTTCCATACTCATAATCATGGGTTTCATCAATTTAGTGAATTATACTATGTTTTGGGTCTACGGATCATGAATATTCTTACAGTATTATTATGATGATGTTATTGTACTTAGTCATTTGGTGTGAGATACTAAAGCATATAATTTTGGGATAAAATAATAGTCCCAGGATAAAAATTTTGATGCATCATTTGGTTGTCAATATTCGGGATAACTTATTTCGGGACTAATAAATAGTATCGGGATAAGTTATCCCACACATATGGTGGTATAATACTCCCAACACAATTTATCCTTGGGATAAAACTATAAAATGACAAAACTACCTCCAAATCCTTTGATTATTACTTTTCATTATATATATATATATATATATATAAGAGAGAGAGAGAGAGAGAGAGAGAGAATGTGAGATTTTGGTAGTCCTCACATCAATTTTTTTTATCAATTTTATCCCTAATTTAAATTTTAATTACTCTACTAGTTTTCATTCATTTTGATAAATTTGAACAATTATATGAACTTATTAAATTCTACAAAGTGATGAGTCATGAAAAAATGATAGTGACACCATAAAAGCTATTTATGCAATCAAATTCAAAATTGATGCAAGGGCTTATTGTCTTTCTATTTTGTAGAGTTGTTTATTAATCTTACTTTAGATTTTCATTTTTCCTAAAAAAAATTATCATGAACAAGTAATTAATATCTTAACATTCTCTTTCTAACTTAGTACATACTTAATTATTAAATAAAAAAATATTTTTTATATATAGCTAAAAAAGTTTGAAAATTTAATTTTTTAAAAAAAAGTATAATTTAACTCCCAAATATGATACTAAATAATGAAAAACGAGAGTAATTGTTTTTCACATTTTTTTATGATAAATTTTCTTAACAAAAAATGGGATTATCAATATTTTATAGAATTTAGGATAAAATAAGTAATTTAACATAAAATATTAAAGCTTCATATACGTTTAAGAAATATTAACATAAATTTATTAAAATTTATTTTTAGGAAAAAGAAACTCCTAAAGTTAAAAAAAAAATAGTAACTTTTCGATATTTTTTGTATGATTTCTTATGAAGGAAAATAATTAAGCTAAATAAAGTGAAGGATATTTTTGTAAACAAACTATTAATTATTAAAAAGAATGCAATGCTTATTATTTTTAGTACCACAAATCAAAAAATCACTAAAAATAATACCAAGATAACTAATTCCAGGACAACTAATCCCAGTATAACTAATCCCAACATAACTAATCCCAGCATAACTTGTTTTCCAACCAAACGGTATTATTCAGTGTTGGTGGGTTATGAACACCCAATACCAAGAAAAATCATGTCTATCAGTGTTATCAGGTTACAAGTCATTCAGTTTTGGCTTGTATTGTTAAATTTCAGATAACATCAAAATAAGAACTTGTCGGTACTAGATCATGTTTTATGATTATATTCAGATTATCATCATGTTGATCATTTGTCAATTTGAACCTTGCTAAACTTTTGTTAGTACCAAATCATGTTAAATGAATAAGGATACCAGTGTCATTCAGTTGGATAATACTTAGCACCGAGTGAACTCAGGGATGACGGCTCCCCCGTTAGTTTAGATAGAGTCATTAGTAGCAGTCCCTAAGTTCTAGAACTACGTATATAGCGTAGGTTATGAGGGGTAACCCATAAATTTAGGTTTGACTTCATCTTAGGGGTCACCTATCAGTTTAGGCTTGATACCTTAGTCCCTTGGTACATCAGATTAGTGGATCCACACAGCTAATGTCATTACTCATGGTAAGGTATTGACATCCTTCCAACTGGGGTGACATGTTGGATGCCAATTAGCTTATATTAGGGCATGTTGTTAAATGTTAGCTCTCACAGTCTAAATTTAGAATTCAGGCCACATTTGCATGACCAAGTATTGAATTATTCAGTTATTTAGTACATGCTTTACTTGGTCCTGCATTCGGTTTACATGTTCAAGCATTTATGTTCAGTTCTTATATTAAATTCAGTTAGTTCTATCTCACATGCCAGTATATTCCAAGTACTGACTGCATACTCTTTTTGCGCTATACTGATTTCACAATATAGGTTCGGATGCTCAGTTCCCCGATCTCCCTTAGTCAGTTCAGTGCCACTCAATAGTAGTTGTGGTGAGTCCTCGTCCTTCGAGGACAAGTTATTTGCAGTTATTTTAATTACTTACTTTATTTCAGTCAGTCAGAGTTAGTTGGGGGTTTCTCCCATCAACTCCTCATGCTTTAGAGGCTTTCAAATAGTCAAACTTGTTTTCAATTGTATTAGAAGTTCAGACATGTTAGGTATTGTTTTGGTATTATATCTTAACAGAACTTCTCTGTAGTTTAGCTTTGACATATGATATTTTACTATTAATTTATTCATTTCACACATCAGATACCAGATCATAGGTTATCTTGGGGTCACTTATGGCCTTAAGCATCATGATGCGACTAGGAGGTAGTCTCGAATCATTACAGGTATAGTCATCTACCCAAACTCATACATCTCAAAGTCCCACACTAGTTTTGGGACTTTTTGGAGTGACTCAGGTAATATTCAGGGCTCTTCTTGAATGCTCCTCTTTTTGTTTCCCCAATCCGTCAGTGAGATCCCATCAATATAATAGTCCATTGATTTTGAGACCATCCAATTTCTTGGATCTATGCCCCTTTAAAATGGGGCAGCAACAACACCCTCGGAGGATTCGAGGTTTGACTCATCCTCCTCTGCTGAGAAAATTTCTCCTTCCTCTTACTCATCCGAATCTTGTCCGGTTCCTTGTCTTCCATCTTCATACTTGGGAAGATTTATAGGGGTAGCAACTTCTACAAAGGACGTAGATGTTGTGGCCTTAGTCTATTTTATCTCTTAGTTCTTTGCTCTTGTGGTTTGAGGAGAGTGTTATTTTTCAAAAGAAATAGTTGATAATTCTACCCCGGTCCCACTCAAACTATTTAACTCACTCTCCAAGGCTGAAGGTGTGCCTTTGGAAGCCATTTTCTTTGAGATGTCCTTGTTAATCTTAATCAATTCTTTTGGTGCCATTATATCTATAGTGGAAAAAGTTAGCATCAATTTCAAAAGTCTAAAATTGTTACACTAATTATATTAGAAGATCATTCCCATGATGTGCCATGAAGGTACGATCATACCTTTCATCATAGGAAGGGTTCCCCAAAAATACCAGGGATACATCACATCAGACAAGTTATTCCTATGATCGTGTAATAAAGGTATCATCGTACCTTCTGATCGTAGGAACACTTTTTACTTACTAAGAGGATACCCCATCAGACAGACACACACCATGATAATACCATGATAACACAATCGTGGGATATGATCATATGAGGATCTCCTATATGGACACTGACACCCCACAACAACCCAATCTATGACTGTTTGTTGATACTACGATCATAGGTTGTTTTGTGAAGTACAATGACACTTAACAGATTTTGGGCATTGTTCTTGACCCTAATTTGAACTTTATTGTCCATCATTTATGAAAATTATGGGTACTCAATACTTCCCCATTGCTCTTTAACATTCAAAACTCAACCCAAACTTGTGCAACAACATCACTCTTTTGCTACTCAATCAATTTGCTACTTTGCACAAAAACTTAGAAGGAAAATAAAAGTAAAAAAAGCATAATATGCAAATATTTACTATTATCTTATTCTTTGTTTATCGATTAGACTCACAAATGGATGGAATTAAGGAGTAGGAGTTATCATACAAATCAAAGGGGAGAATTTAGGCTCTAGTATATGGTTGATCATTTGTAGGTGAGATAAAATAAGTTTGAATAAGTTTATAATGATATTAGGTCCTATATAAGGTTTAGGATTTAAGTACGAGTCAACTAGTGTCAGATTCAATGTTTCTTAAAAACAACTAGATCTATTAGATGACTCAAACTTATATCTTGATATGTAAACCACAGTCTTTCCATCTTATTATACTGTGAGTGATGAAGAAAAATTACATGGGAGCCTACGGTTATTAAGGACATTAGTGGAATATAATCGTGACCATTCCTTAAGATCGTATATTTATTCCTTGATTGGTAGGTTGTATAAAAGTGATTAGATGATTGGTACTACAATTGGGACATCTAAGTATGATCATAATGACCAATCTTAGGATGACTACTGGACTTCATCCTGTATGTCCTTGATAAAATATGATCAGATGACTAAACCCACGATTGTAGAATCTCCCCATCGTCATGTAATCCTCTTCATGGGTTCATTTCTAAGTCCAATATGCATTTTTTTTCCTAAATCATCCCTGCACAAATAATAGACATTACCCTATAAAAGTAATCAGTACAAAATCATGGGTTTCCTCCTAAGAAATGATTGATTTAACAATGCAACATGACATGGCTAAGTTGGTTACTTAGACTTCAACAACTAGCCCATGGGTTACCTCCCATGAAGTGCTTAATTTAACTTCGCGGCACGACTTCCTCTAACACCACTTGGAAAACCATTTTCAAGTACTTAATTTCACCTAAATAGTGTTTCACCCTTTGGCAATTGACTTTAAATTTCATCCCATGTTTGTTCTCAGGTTCAATGCGCCATAGGGGAACACTATAACCACTTTGTATGGGAATTTCCACCATGACTTTAAATTTCTAGGATATAGCTTTATCCTTGAATCAAATAGTAGTACCACATCACCTGTAGTAAATTCTCTCTTCTTGATCTTTTGATAATGTTACAACTTTATCATTACTTTGTACAAGGTTGATCTCTTATAATGCAAAGACAAAATTCATACATCTCATTCAACTACTCTAGTCTCATCTTTGCTTCATCATTCTATTCCAGATTAAGCTTCTTCAATGCCCATAATGCCTTATGCTCAAGTTCAACAAGTAAGTGGCATGCCTTTCCATACACAAGTTGATATGGGGAGACACCAATACAGGTTTTAAAGGTTGTATGATAAGCCTAAAGTGCATCATCTAACTTTTTAGCCCTATCTATCCTATTGGAATTCACAGTCTTTGCTAGCATAAACTTTATCTCCTGGGAGGAGACCTCAACTTTCCCGCTTATATGAAGATGACAAGGTGTTTCCACCTTATTTTTCACACCGTATTTCTCAAGTAGGAACTTATATAGATGATTGTAAAAATGGGATCCCCTTTCACTAATGATCAGCCTAGGTGTCCCGAATCTAGAGAAAATATTATTTTTTAAGAAACCCGCGATACTCTTACCTTCATTATTGGAAAGTGCAATTGCCTCCACCCACTTTGAAACATAGTCAATAACCACCAATATGTACTTTATGCTATGTGATCTCATAAAGTGGGCCATGAAGTCAATACCCCAAACATCAAACAACTCAAGCTCAAGGATAATCGTTATTGGAAGTCATGTATGTGCGTGATGTTTTCTTGCCTTTAAAATTTTATAACAATACCTAGCATAGTCATGTGCATCTTTTTGAATGGTCGGCCATTAGTACCCACATTGCAAGATCTCATGCACAGTTCGCACACCTCCATGATGACCCCTAACTGGTGATGAATGACATACCAATAAGATACAAATCATTTCAACCTCAGTAATATCTCACCAAGTCACACCATCTGTATAAATTTGAATCAAGTATGGCTCATCCCAAAAGAATTTTCTCACCTCATGCATGAACTTTTTTTGCTATTAAGACAACATATCTATTGGAACTAGATCACTTGCCAAATAATTGGGAAAATCTACAAACTAAGGAATTAAGTCGTGTGATGCTGCCAATATTTTCTTGTCTAGAAAAAGTATTATTAATTTCATGATCATCCCTTAGTTTCAACATTTCCTCTTTCTCAAGATGGGATAAATGGTTAGCCACTTGATTCTCCATTCCCTTATGATCCTTTCTTTAAAGCCAAATTCCTGAAACAAAAGTACCCATCTAAGCAACCTTGGCTTTGCATATTTCTTTTTCATAAGGTATCTAAGAGCTTCATGGTCAGTATGCATAATCACTTTTATGCCAAGCAGGTAAGACCAAAATTTCTTGAATGCAAATACAATAGCAAAAAACTTTTGTTCAGTCACATTGTAATTCTTCTAGCCAGGACTATGTGTTTTGCTTGCATGGTATATGGGAAGTAAGATAGTTTCTCATTTTGAACTAGGACTACACCTAGCGACACACCACTAGTATTGCACATAACCTCAAATGGAAAGGTCCAATTGGGAGACATAATATTGAGGGCTGAAATCAACTTTTCTTTCAAACATATGAATGCCTTTAGACATGCGTCATCAAAGACAAATTTTAATTTCTTCTCCTAAAAATTGCACAATGGATTTGCGATTTTAGAGAATTCCTTGATGAATATTTGATAGAAACCTGCTTGCACCAAGAAACTATGAATACCCTTCACAAAAATTGGTGGAGGAAATTTTTTTAATTACCTCAATCATTGCCCTGTCTACCACAATAACCTTCTTTGAAATTTTATGAAGCACCATTCCTTATTTAACCATAAATTTACACTTCTCCCAATTCAACACTAAGTTACATTCCACACATCTTCTTAAAACATTAGAAAGATATGCCAAATAATTATCAAATGAGTAACCCATAACCTAAGTTCATCCATGAAAACCTTAATAGTGTCCTCCACCATGTAAAAAAGATGGACATCATACAATGTTGAAAAGTTGTAGGAGAGTTTCATTGACTAAATAACATTCTCCTAAATTCAAATACATATATTGACAAGTGAAAGTGTCTTCTCCTGGTATTAGAGGGCAACAAAAATTTGATTGTATCCTAAATAATTATCAAAAAAACAATACCATCCTCTACCAGTAAGACAATCTAACATATGGTTCATGAAATGCATAGAAAAGTGATCCTTCTTAGTCCATGATTTCAGATTCCTATAGTCCATGCAAACTCTCTGTTTAATGACTGACCTTATAGGAATAAGCTCATTCTTTTTATTGGGAATCATAGTGATTCCATTATTCTTCGGCACACATTAGACTAGGCTCATCCATTTGTTGTCAATGATTGGATAAACCACACCTATATCTAATCACTTGATGATCTCTTCCTTCACAACCTCTAGCAATGTCAAATTTAATATATGTTGGTGCTTAGTGCAAGGTATACAATCCAACTTAAGTTGGATTTTGTGGGTACAAATTACAGGTGGAATTCTAATAAACATAGCAAAGGACCATATAATGGCCTATTTGAACCTATACAAAATAGAAACTAAGCCCTCAACTTGACTTTCTAACAAATCAACTTTAATGATAATCGATAAAGTATTGTTGGCCCCTAAAAATACATAACACAAATCAGAAGAGAGAGACTTGAGCTCCAAAATGAAAGGCTTCTTAATAGAAGGCTTGGCTGGTGGAGTTATTCTATTCTTCAGATTATGATCCATGTCCTTTGATGCATAAGTGTATGCACCCCTACTAACAAATGTGTTCACTATCTCATTATACTCATTGATTCCATCACTGTTAAAATTTATCATTACCCTCGTAAGTTCCTCAACATCGAGTCTCTCCTCAATAGGAACTACCAACACATTTTCATCTATTTCATTTATCACAGAGATCGCGTGCATGTCACTTGACTGCTTCATGGATTGACATATGTTAAACATAACCTGCTTATTATTTAACCAAAAAACTCATCTACCAAGTTTTGATATCAACCAATGACCCAGTCTTCCTAATATAATGAAAACCTCAAAGTCAACCTCACAGTCAGGAATCACAAAGTTAACTAGAAATATGAAGGATGCTACCTTTATCAATGCATCATACAAGATTCCATTGGCTTGTTCACCATATGATCCACCATTAGAAGTCTAATAGAGGTCAGTTTAGGAGACCCTAACCCCAATTATTGTAAATTACTAGCGGCATCAAGTTAGTGCTACCACCCAAGGCACATAAGGCATTTGCTAAATTTGAAGACCCAATAGTACAAGGAATCATAAAACCTCCCAGGTCTTTCTTCTTCTCAACTATAAAATAAGAAATCATTGCACTACAATGGTTCACATTGTACACATACTAATAAATCATAGTCCTGTTCATTGTCACCAAGTTTTTCATAGATATCACATATCCTGACAGTTTCTCTAAAGCCTCCACAAGAAGGATATTGACTTATAATTTCTTTAATAATGAGATGAAATTCTGATATTTCCCTTTATTTTCTTTCTTTTTCAATCTCTATACAAATGGGGTAAGATGTTGTGGAATGGGCTTCAATATTTATGTGACGTCCTTTTCCTTCCCTTTGTCAGATTTAGCCTCTTTTCAGCAAGTAGAGTATTTTAAGATGTATCATCATCTACCACCAATATCTTTACTTCAATTTCAGTGTCAGTAATCTCTAGATTATCCCTCTTTCATCAACAAAAGGCATAGGAGGATCAGTAATAGTCTTTTCACTCCTAGTAGTAATTGTTAGGCAATGCCCATCATTCTTAGGATTCTTAATCGTGTTTCAAGGAAGTGTGCTTGATTGACATTGATTCAATATGGAAGACATCTGAGCAAATTACTTCTCAAGCTTTTTAATGGAGGTCACATGAGATTCAACTTTTTGGCTCATCTTTGAAATGTCAGCCATAATCTCCTTAAGGAAATTTCCTTAGCTCTCTGACCCCTTAACAAGTTTCACAAGCAAAGATTCCATCCTCAAATATACAGACTCAACATCATGCTTCCCAAGTGGAACATAATTTCCACTCTTGTTTTTATAATCATATTTCTTCATCCAATCACCATCTCTATTCCTACTCCTGTCTCTATACCCAGACCTATTGTAATTGTCTCCATAGTAGTTCTGACCTTGATTCCCTTGGCAAGAGTTTCATTTGTATTTATTATACCTTTGTCCCTTGGCTTGAAAAATCACCACCTCTTTGTTAATATATTAAGTTTTTTTCTTAAAATTTTGATCTTTATTTCCAGATGCCTTACCTCGTGCACCTACCATATTGACCTTTTCTTCTCCAATTATCACAAATTTCTTAATAAGAAACCAAATCTCAGTCCTCTATTTTTCTACTTCTTAATCTATTATATCATCTAGTGCTCTCTATTTTATAGATGCTCCAATTGCATAGGTACCTTCGGGCATGTCTGCCTCCCGAGTATGCCATCTTTAGTTGGTTTTTGTGATCTGATCTAAGATCTCAAAAATATGCTCCCATTATATATTCATGAATGCCCCATTGGTGATAGTGTCTTCTATAACCTTAGTGTTAGCATTCAATCTCTAGCAAGCTTCTACTAGTTATCCTATGGTTTAGAATACTCTATAGCTTCTTCTTGAACGTCAACCAAGTCTCCTATAGTGAGTCTAAATGCATATATTAGAAGCATAGTGAGTCTAAATGCATATATTAGAAGTATCTTTCCTTTCAATTGTTACATCTTAATTGGAAGGAAAAATTGTTATAAGGACTGAGACCTCGAACTGTTCCAAGTAGTGATAGATCTACAGGGCAATTTACCTAACTACAGAGTTTTTTCTCCTATTAGAGAGAATGGTAATATCCTCCTAACTCATTCTAGGTATATTATATGAGTTACAAATACCTACAAAGTTCATAATATTCACAAAGAATAATAGATGATCTTCCTCTTGTTGTCTAGCCTTTTTTTCTTGTGTTGCTCTCCTGGAAGCTGCTCAATCATTAATTGAGTAGTGACCTATTCTATAGTTTCCTAACTATTATGTTATTGCAATGGTTGATTCAAAACTATTGGGTTATCACAAATCTGATTGAGCAGCGCTCTTTGATCATGAATTGCTTCATTAAAAATACTTCAATTGTGTCTCAGAGTTCTCTCAAGTTCAGTATTAAGTTGAATTAGGGGATTTCCTTGACTCCAAGTACTAGGCATGTACCAATTTTTTCCCTAGAAACATCAAAAAAGTAAAATCAGCAAACCAACAACCCAATAAATACAATCAATAAACTCCATAACTATATTCCTCGACAACGACGTCAAAATTTAATATCACCCAAATTACACCTCCAAAAAAGTATAAAGAGATAGCTGAATCAAATATAGAACCAAAAAAAAGTTGGGGTCGATCCCTCAGGGAGTAGGACAAAATTCTATCAAGTGTTTGTCTAAGTAACAAGCAGATAATAAAGATTTTGCAAAGTAAAAGAGTAACAGTAGCAATTGTTGGTAGTTGGATTTGTAATCAATATTAGGAGAGCATAAGGATTGTGTTCCCTAATAACTTCATAACTCTACAGGTTCTTAGTACTTTAGTGATCTCTCATAGTATTTGACATTTAGAATTGATAGAGTATGTATCATCTACTAATTATATTATGCCCCTTGTAGATGACTATCCCCAAGAACAAAGGTTCATGTGTTATGGGTATTGCATTACTAACCCCTATCTATGATCCAAATATAGTCATTCTTGTTTACCGAATCAAGTCTAATTAAATAAAGGTAACTCCAAGTCTTGTCATTGACTTGCTACTCCTATCCCATTACCCTTGCTAAAGTTCAAAGTAGAGATAGAACGAGTTGCAATGTGTGCACTCTCTAGAAAGCAATCAAATATAAGAAACCAACAATACATGCCCAATGACCCTTTGAGAATCATCTTGTACTTGAAACACTACTTTGTTAATTCGTCATAATTCCCACAACCTTAGTTGTGGTGTTTATTTACTCATAATTGTAAGCACACAAGAAGACTTCATATATGAAAACATAGTTATGAACTTAAAATAATAAGAAATTTCCAAAATCTCAACTTGAATTAAAACCTTAGAATTAATGTTCATGAAATCCCAAGATTATGCCTTAGAATCTCACAATATAATGTTGTAAAATATGAAAGAGTGTACACAAAATAAGACCTATCCTAGTACAATTAAGAATTCTAGACCAGTTCGCTTTGAACGATGAGAAGGTACAATCGTGGTTAGAATCCCCAATCATCCTGTGGTGATCATAGTTTATCTTATGGAATGTTCATCTTTAGGTATTAGTTGGTACAGTTCTCAATAGATCCTCGTGGTTCCTAGGCACAGTCGTTCCAAGTGCTCATCTGATCCATCCTCACTTCAACCATCCACAACCTTCATATCTAGGCCTTTTTCCTTCGACATCAAGGTACGATCGTATGTTCATGGTATAGTTGTGGAGGGCTCTCATCTGGTGAGTCTCATACTTAACTTCTGTAGCTTTGTTTTATGGTATTTCTCCCATGAACAAATGGTATGATCATATATTCTTGGTACAATCATGGGAGATCTTCTTTTGATTAACTCTTAAGGACCGCTCTTTAATTCATGCTACGATAACTTTGGTACAACTGTGGTCAGATCCTATGGTCTTGTTTTCACTCATCTGATCATCTGAAAGTCCACTTTTCAAAAAATACCTTCTCTAAGCCTATTTGTGCTACAATAATGCAAGAACTCGTCATATCCATATACCAAATATCCTTTACTTACAAATATTTCTTATTACGAGCGTCTTAAGTGCCATAAATCCATGACACATTAGATACATAACATGCTCTACTACTAGACTCAAACTGAGGGGCCCAAGAAGAACCAAAACAACCTCCCTATCCTAAAGAACCAATACTAGAGCCTCTATCCGTGTGGACTGATCCTTAGATAATTTATGCCACAATAACCACAAACCTACTATATAAACCCTATAAAGATGCATAAATAGTCTACCTTGTTAACGATGAGAATCACTGCCTGAGAAATCCCTACTTCTAAATACATTTCCACTGAACTCACCCTATCGATGGATCTTCTTAGAACCGCCACCACTCTGAGTACCCCAACTTATCAACTCAAGCATCTTGGTATGCTCAACTATGCTTTGAAAACAAGATCATGAAACCTTTATTTGAGATGTATCCAATTGATAAAAATCTACTAGTCCCTTGATAAAATTTCTAATACTCTTTGATTTAGAGGAGATACTAGGTGTAGAATACCTAGATAATGAATGAGCATGTATCATACTCAACTATATTCATGGAGCCATGATCTAGGTGATCAAACTCATCCCTCATATGATCTTTTAAATTGTATGGCACAAACCTCTCCAAAAAAGACTTTAAAAATTTAGTCCACGACATAGCAAGTGAACCCAAAGGTCTATCATTAAAAAGATACCTCTCACTACTTTATGGATATATCAAAAAATTGATAAATAATATAAGAAACTCCTTAGGACTCAAGGGATCCGAGGTTGTACAACCTACCTTGACAGTTAGGCAAAAACTCATAGGTGTCCTCTCCAATGGCACCACTAAACTTGGGAGTAGCCAAGTGAATAGATCTCTTAAACCTCTTCTGATCATCATAAGACATGCATCGCATGAAGCAATGGAGTAACAGTAAACCTAGTTGGTAATAAATCAACATGAAAGGATACCACAAAACATGGATTTACCCCTAAAGTCATAATACCATATATAAGAGCCTATCATGGCAGCTTAATACCTCATGATATATGTGAAATACCAGCCTGGAGAGCACCATAAAGAAAACTTAATAGATGAATCAATAAATTCTATAGTATTAAGGTAGCAGCTAAACCCTATAGGACCTAAGTTGGACCCATATACTTAACTTCAGGCTTAAGGGAGGCAACCCTAACAAGTCCATCGACTAAGGAAACTCCTCATGCCTATCCCTTACCTCTAGGTCAGCCATACAGGCCACATTTCCCCTAACTTCGGTCCCATAGCCAGTGCTAGCTCAGCATCCCTAGCATCCCTTAGCCTTGCCTTCATCGTCTGCATAGAAAAGAAGGGAATATAAATTTAGAATATAGGGTATGAATACCTGAATGATAAGGAATAAACTTGGAGAAGTTTATCCTAAATACATCTTATAGCCTCTAAAAGATATATATGAACGATAACATACCAATCTATGAGACTCTACTAGAAATCTTACTTTTACACCTAGGAGACTAGTGAACTTGGAACTTTGATACTAATTAGTCATGACTCTAAAATTGAGTTCCTAATGGTTCCTACATCGGCCTAACCTTAGTAGGTAAGCCTATCTTATAAAAGTAAAAGAAGATCAATATGAAGAAAATAAACCCATAAATATGAGACTTCTAGAAAAAGTCAAGCCATAACTGGTAAATAGCATATGATCCAAAGAAAATACAATCAAATCCCAAAATGTGGTTTCATAAGTGATAAGACCTTCGAAGTACAAGACCAAATATCTAAAAATACTATATAAACCTATCTCTAGTAGAAAATAAAGACATAAATTAAAATATAAAAAGGTCTAGAGTCAGAGTTGAATACTTTCATATTCTTAATCCCATATTATAAATTACCTCTCTGACTAGTGTTCATAGATCAAGGGTTTATAAAATGTCTAATTCACCTCTCCAGCTATTATTCACAAATCTAGGGTTTTATAAAATGTTTCACAATGGTATCAATATCTCATAAAGTATATATATCAAATAAGGATGGAATGATCAAAATCAATCAGTATGAAGATAATGATCAATTAATATGGTGTAAGTGATCTCAAAATCAACACAACATATTAATATTTCATGAACACAAGCCCTCTATAGGCACCAAAAAGATAAATAGTCATGTAATACATCAAAATATCATTTGAAAAATCCCTCTCCCAGGTATTACTAACATGATAAATAAAATTAATTCTCTAAGAAGTCCTATGATATCTATTCAAGCCCTTTATGAGTGTCACAACAATAAACACAATATTTAATGCACAAATAAGACCTATGATGTCAAATAAAGCCCCCACTTGGCCAACACCCAATAAATATTCTCTCAAGTAAATAAAAAGAGGTAATACCCAATTACCCCCCAGAACTATACCCAAAAAGTCTATGACACACCTCAACTTAAAGGGGGTCCTATTACCCCCTGAACTAATTAAAAGTGTAATTTTGACACCCTTAGTGCCTACATGGTGCCAACATGGCACATACATGGCACAACACACTGAAGTGTCCATGTAGGCACACGTATGTGCCACGTAGGCACCACGTAGGCACTAAGGGTGTCAAAATTACGCTTTTAATTAGCTCGTGGGAGTAATAGGACTCCCTTTAAGTTGAGGTGTGTCATAGCCTTTTTGGGTAAGTTCAGGGGGTAATTGGGTATTTCTTCTAATAAAAATATGGATATAAGCCTCCACATAGTCACACAATAATTATAATGATGTCAAATATAAATCCCATGGATAACTTCCCAAAACATAGCATACTTTACGTGTACATTAACTACCCAGCCTAGTGTAGAGAACGTTAAGCCACAAACTGCATCAAAAGCTAAAAATCCAAACCTTAAACCTTTAAAATAAAGACTTTATGTCTCTCAAAGTCTCAACATAAATTTAAAAATATCTAAATATAATCTATTAATCAAAGAGATAATACCCAACTACCCCCCTGAACTATACCCAAAAAGGCTATGACACACCTCAACTTAAAGGAGGTTCGATTACCCCCCTGAACTATTAAAAGTGTAATTTTGACACCCTTTGTGCCTATGTGATGCCTACGTGGCACATACGGGGCACACACGTGTGTCTACATAGACACTTCAATGTGTTGTGCCACGTATATGCCATGTAGGCACCACGTAGGCACTAAGGGTATCAAAATTACACTTTTAATAAGTTTAGGGGGTAATAGGACCTCATTTAAGTTGAGGTATGTCATAGCCTTTTTGGGTATAGTTCAGGGGGGTAATTGGGTATTTTCTCTTAATCAAAAGAAATCTAATGATACCCATATTAACTTTTTTTTAAATGGGACCAAAATTAGTTTGAACAAAAAGCTAAAAATCAAAAGGGGTAAGACTAGAATTTTATTTTAGAAACATGTTTCCAATAAAAATAGGAACCTATGGCTGAAAACCTGCTAGAAAAATAAGGATCGAATTGAAAAAAAATAATTTATAACTTTATAGGAAAGAACCCTAAAAATCCATTTTGAAATTAAAAAAAGGTAGTTTTAAAGGTATAAACAATGGAATTTATTAGAAAGATGAGTTTGGAGATTACCCAATCTAGAATGGTAAAGAAAACCCTAAAAATTGCCTTTTCCTAAAGTTGCAAAGTTCAAAAATGGTGGAAATTTTAAAAAAGAAGGATTTATATTATTTTGTGAATAATACCTTGCAATTATGGTGCCCACCTCATAATTGCGAGGGTCAATGCTGACCTGGCTTAAATTTGATAATCATAATTGTGAGAGAATGTCCTTGTAACCGTGACCCTACTCGTCCACCAATTAAGCCATTACCATTGCAGTGTCATCATCATGTCATCATGATGAAGGATGGCATCTAGGCCCACGATCACAACATGTGTCCACAAAATTATGATGGAGGGCATAATGCACCAAAAATATTACATCAACTAATTTTCTAAGTAAATAAAATATCTCTGATTAGACCCTTAGGATTCATATAGGATCCCACTAAAATAATCCATTATATTATTTGGCTATTTTTTATGTGCTGGACTAAATGGAAATGTCAGATTGTTGAAAAGAAGTTATCTAAAAAAAATGCCCTCTGGGACCCTTATAAGATTATTTTAACTAGTTTTTAGATGAAGGACCAAAATTGAAAATAAAAGATCCAAACTTGAACAAACCTCACTATTAACCCAAAATAGACATTTTAGATCTAACAGAACTGTCCAAATTATCATCTGATGCTTAAAACACAAAATATTAACCAAAGTCAAACTAATGGCTCTTAAAGCCTCCAAGTGTCTCAAACTCTCCCATATTATTCTCAAATGCATTGGGAACCATGCCAACCATCCCTGTACCTTATAACCAGCATATAACAACTATGAAAATAGACAAAATGGTCAAAATACATAAACATAAAAATTTCACACTTTAGGTTGATATAGGTTACCATTACTCACTTCCTATCAAGTCCATATAAGTAGATCCTAAGATCATGGTTGGCTCTCAGACAAGTCATGGTGGTCATAATAGACAAATATTTGGTTACACATCATAAGGTTCTTGATCTAGGTCTTCCAGCCTTGGTGGTTGCTATAGGTCAACAAATATATTATATAAGAGAGCTTCTAGGTCGTGTTATGATTGTGTGGAGGTTGATCAATGGTCTAGGGAGTTCCCAGGTTTGGGTTGGTCAGCTAGTCGGGGTAAGTACATGTTCTTCTCTAGACTAGGACTTCTAAGTTTTGATACAATTGCAGGGAGAATGATTATTTAAGTAGGGGGTATCCTGAATGTGGGATTGTTTAGTAGTTAATATAGATAGATTAGTTTCTAAGAAATGTGGAACCTTCGTACGGAGACAATGCCTTGGGTAATATGAGTTGTCCGTAGAGTGTTAGGTGTGATTCCTGACTAGGTATTACAGGTGGTAGTGTAGATTCTTAACTTGGGATAGGATGTGATCATTTATGTATTTCTTTGAGTAGGCCAGGGGCTGAGATTTCAGAGACAACTATCTTAGGTTTGATGTTGATATGTTATCCCTTAGTTTCCTATGTTGTTTGATTTGGAGTTTTCACACCAATTTGTTTTTACCTACTCCGATATTGTCATATTTCTAGTGTGAACCTTTTTATCTGGGTTATGCATGTAAAACTACCCTCATGGATGATTTCTTTTGGTAGTGGATTGAGTTGATCAATTTTTTGATTACCTTGGGGTGTTGAGGTCGAGTAAATATATCTTTATTTACTTAGTGGATTATGATATGATTCTAAAATTTGACTAATTGTCTCTCTTTCATGCCACTTATATTGTATGCCATTACTATTCTTATTACTTTTATTATTATTGTCCCTTATTTAAAAGACATCTAGACTAGCATTATCTGGTCAGTATCTCTTTTCATCTAATTTTTTTGCGTTATTTAGATGTCTACCTTTGTTGATTAATATTTTTATGTTAGTAAGGTGAAGCCGGTTTTTGACAGGGTTGTGTGAAAAAAGGTTTGGCCTTTCATGGTTATGTTATCGCATTGACAATTCTTTCCTATGGTCACTTCCTAAGGTTGGTAGGTCGAGGTTTATTCTTCTGATTTATCTAGTTCATCACTTAATAGTGGTCTTGATCTTAGGTATTAATGTCAATTTGGGTGCTCAGGTGCTTTTGTGATGAAGTTCATGGTTTGATGAATTTGGGTTTGGTTAATGAGTGGGTCTAGTAGCTTCACAATGTGGGATTTATTCGGCCTAATGTGACTTCATTCGATACTTCTGTTTGGTGTATGAAAATGAAGAATGGTCATATGTACTTTTATATCATATGTTAGCTACCAGAGTAGGTATTTATTTGGGGTTAGTATTTATCTTCAAATATTGAGTTTATATTCAACCAAACTCAAGTAGGTATAGATTTAATTGCTTTTATGTTTAGTAAATGGTTTTACCTGTGCTTGATAGTGTTCTTTGGTAGCACCTTTGGTTCATCCCTTGTGGGACCATTCAATATATGCTTAGTTTCTAAGGGAGAATTTGTCTTGGGTTAGTAACATTCTCGAAGACTTATTATCTTCATTTATGATTTTGATATTTTCGAATAAGGGAATGAAAGTTGTGTTAGATTTTGTGACTAGATGCTTGTTCATTACCAGGATCAGTTGGGGATATTGAGGGTGAGTGGTTAATATCTGGTGTCAAGCATATAACTATGAATTACATGATATGTTTGCTGCCTATATTTTATGGTTTGATGAAGTTGACATATTGTCGATAGATTAACTTAATTTAAATGCTACCTATCTGTTTGGTTTTCATTAGTTCATAGATATTGACTTGGATAAATGTTTGAGGGATGGTCTGTGCACATGATATTAGGTTTCTACTACTTAAAATGTTAGTTCCCAATTATCTTATGATTTTTGGATGTTTACTCAGCGGGAAATGGGTATCCCAGTTGAGTGTAAAGTGGATTTTCACACTTTGACTGACATTCAACTAGAGTGGATTTTTTGGGATCTCGAGGTTATGCTTCATACTTATGTTATTGGTCTCGAACTTCTCAGTGTCAAATTTGTTACCATTATGTTCCACCACCCATGCTTCCACGTAATTTAATTTACATTTATATTTTTACTCAACAAAAAAATGTTAAATCATTTTCTAGAAAATTTATTAATTGATGATTACCAATATAATTGCTTTTTTTTTAAATTTCACCATGATCCATTAGGAATCAACAACGTAATAATGTTTAAAAACATAAATTGATGATGGAAAGTTTATGTTGGACCCCTTGGGGATTGCACCACACAGTGAGGGACCAGGTCCCTCAAAGTCAATCACAAGTGATAGAACAATAAAGTAACTATGAGGTGCTAGAAAATTAAAGGGAGTGCAGGAAGAGTAAGAGCACAAGATTTTAATGTGGAAACTCCCCTTGCTCAAAGAAGGGAAAAACCACGGTTTTCCCTCACAAGCACTCCAAAATCTAATATAATCAAACTTTTAATTACAGACTTCAGTAAACCTAATTCTAGGTTCCTTTCTCTTGTAATAACTCTACTACAATCTCATCTTGACAACTCTGCCAAGGACCCTCTAAACTGATTAAGTCAAATCAGTATCAAAACTTAGGCAACTCAAACTAAGCACTGTCTACTCAAAGAGAAAAGTTCATTACTCTTATAAAATGAGTAATTCATTTACAAATCAGAACTCACCCACAAATAATTTCTATTTAAGCACACATAAATTGCTAAGAACTTGACCAGTTTTGAAATGGGGGTTTTGTTACATTTCTTCACTCTTTGTATAGGCCAAAAACTATTTGATGAAGAAGACTTTTTTCTTCTATAGTGAATGATGAATAAGGATGAATTCTCATTTCACCAGGTGTCCTATTCAGTTCAAGAAACACCTACAAGTTTTTTATACAAACGGACAAGGCTGTGGAGACGTATGACAGCTGTACTGTACCATGCACATCTAGGGACCTGGTTCCTTGCAGTTAGCTTCTCATCATCGAATCTACATATAGAAATTTCCCTATTTTTTATGATGACAAACCAACCATACATCTTTGAACACATCCATTACACTTAATCAGTATTATTACCACTCTGAAAATGAATGTTCCTCCTGTAGTAATGCTTCCACCATCATACGACACAGGGACTTGGTCCTTTGTCGCCATATGCAACAAAAACTTTGATTTCTTCCCCCCTGTTATTATGCACCTTCTTTTAGTGCATTTGCATTCTTCGCTCTGTCAACCTGACTTTTTTCATTCATCTATTCAGCATATAACTTACTTCCCCTATCAGCATGTCATTCAAATTTGTAAATCAATTCACTTGCTACCTACACATCACACATCACACTTGTTCCCTACCACATGAAATCAGTATTACCCTTTTTGGAATTATTGAAAATTGAAAATAGTAACCCAAGAGAAATAGTAAGCACAAGTTAGTTAACTCATGGCCACTGGTCTAACACTAACATGAGGAACATTTTTAGGGCAGAAATGGAAAAAGAGCACAAAATCAAGATCTCATTCATGTTCAACAGATTATGTATCATTTCAGTACAAGAATTAAATTTCAAGTTCCATAGAAAAAGCCAAAAAAATTCCATAGAAAAGCCAAAAATATTGGAGAGAAAGGTGGAATATTTGGGGAGAAGGTTTAGAGAAGTAAGGTCATCTTAGGATAGTGTAACAATTCAAGCTCAAAAGCCTCATTGGTTAGACTTGTACCCTTCATCTTGAGTTCATTTTCTGATTTTGCACCAGCACTTACCAAATATCTATATTTTATAGTATTTGTCTTTTTGTTTTTCTTTTTTACAAGCCTAACTAGGTTTATTATCAAACATTCTCTTCTTCTTAGGACCAGGTCCCTCAGAAATCTGGTGCCTTTTAATAGGATTTCCAGACTTTACTTAGAAGGCCTTTGATTTTAGGATATTATTTTGTTTCATAGACCATCAAAACTTCCTTTCACACTATCAAAGGGAGAAAGTATTTTTAGAGATAACTTTTCATTAGAAGGGTAAGTGAAAAAAGGATTTGTCTTTGGATAATTAGGATAATTGAGTTGGGCAGGGTCCATAGAGTTACTCCAAAGATGAATTTGATTTTAATTTTTACTAAGACAAGTTTTCTAGAATGGGAAGAGAGGATGTGGCCTTTTATTAAAAGAACAAAAAGAAAAACATATACATTCATGATACTAACCTGATAGATGAGACCATGTCCTTCTCTTTCTTTTAGTGATTTCTTAAATTTGTGCATGCTTCATGTTTTTTTTCAACCTATTCCCATGGGTGTATATATACAAAGATATGATGCTGAGTTAGACTAACAAATACATACTTTATCAAGGATACCTATCTCCTAATCATAACCAATTTTATAGAGAAGTACTGATTCACGTGGTAGGTTAGGTCATTTTGATCAAGCCTAACGGCAGCTTGTTCTTCATAAATTATTCTATGTGAAGTGTATTAGTAAATATATATATTATATGATCCTCAGCCTTTCAGAACTTTATGCAGATTGCCCCTTTCTCAATATTATCTCTTAGGAAGTGATGCCTCACGTCAATATGCTTAGTCTTCTTGTGCTGCACTGGATTCTTGGCTATGTTTAGAGAACTTGTGTTGTCATATATTAGAGGTATAGTGTCTATGATAATACCAAAATCTTTCAATTGCTACTTGATCCATAACAGTTATGCACAACAAAAAGCAACAACAACACATTCAGCTTCAACAGTAGATAAAGAAACTGAATTTTTCTTCTTAGATCCCCATGAGATTAAGGATAAGCCAATAAAATATGCCATACCTGAAATGATTTTTCTATCTACCAAATATCTAGAATAGTCAACATCAAAATAGCCCACCAAGTTAAAATTATCTCCTGATGGATAATATAGGACCAGGTCCCCTGATCCCTTCAGATACTTAAGAATTCTTTTTGCAGCTTTCAAATAAGACTCCTTTGGGAATTCTTGAAATATGGCATACATTCTTGCACTTAAAACAATGTCTAGCCTACTTGCAGTGAGACATAACAAGGATCCAATGATCCCTCTATACATTGTTTCATTTACTAAAGGACCTAAATCATCATTGTCCATTTTTGAACTAGTTCCAATTGGAGTATCAATTGGCTTGGAATCTCCTAATTATACTTCTTCAATAGCTCCTTGATGTACTTCTCTTGACAAATTATTGTCCCTTAAGAAGTTTGTTTGATCTGCATTCCTAGGAAGAAGCTCAATTCACCTATAAGACTCATCTCAAATTCACTCCCCATTAGCTTAGCAAATTTTTCACATAAGGATTCATAAGTGGCTCCAAAGATTATGCCATCAACGTATATCTTGACAATTAATAGGCTGCTACTTCTGGTCTTTAAGAATAGAGTATTATCTATTTTTCCTCTTTTAAAGCCATTTTGCAGGAGAAACTTTAAGAGTCTCTCATACCAGGACCTTGGTGCTTGCTTTACACCATAAAGAACTTTATCCAATTTAAGTAAATATTGAGGAAAATTTGCATCTTCAAAACCTAGAGGTTGTTTGACATACACTTCTTCTTTCAGGTTTCCATTTAGAAAGTCACTTTTGACATCCATTTGAAATAGTTTGAATCCCATGTATGCAATAAATGTAACAAGAATTCTAATTGCCTCTATTCTTGCTACATGGGAAAAAGTCTCATCATAGTCAATCCCTACTTCTTGGTTATAACCTTGAACAACCAAACTTGTCTTGTTTTTGTTGATAGTTGCATTTTAATCTTGCTTATTTTTGTACAGCCATTTGGTCCTAATAGTTGTTCTGTCAATAGGCCCGGGGACCAGATGCCAGACTTTTCTTATTTCAAATTGATGAAGTTATTTTGCATTGTATTAATCCAATCAACACCTTTCATGGCCTCTTTTACATTCTTAGGATCAATTTGGGATAAAAAGGCTAAAAATGCCATAACATTCCTAGCCTGAGATCTTGTTTGGACTCCTATTTGCAAGGGTGTAGTCAAATTCTCAAGGGGGTGATAGGACTTCCATTTTCTCCTTCTGAGATTGATACCAATGGACTAGGTCCCTATGAATTTTGACTAGGTTCCTCTAGTTGTTCTCCCCCTGGGGTTGGGATTTGTGCCTGAATTTTTGGATCACCATTAGTTTTATCATTCTCATCTGCATCATTTATCCCTTGATTATCATCTTCAACAATATTATTTTTTTGAACAGGAATGAGTTCTTCAACTTCTGAATCTTCACCATCACCTAGGTTCATTACATTTCCAAACTCACTAAAGATCACATGAATACTTTCTTCAACACACAAAGTTCTTTTATTGAAGATTCTATAAGCCTTTCTTGTTGAAGAATGGCCTACAAACACTGCTTCATCACTCTTGGAATCAAATTTTCCCAATTTTTTCTTCCCATTATTTAGATAAAAAGCATTTGTATCCAATTATTTTGAAATAGTATAGCTTAATCTTTCTATTGAATACCAGCTCATATGGGGTCTTATTTAGAAGTAATCTAATCACACACCAGTTAGTCATATAACAAGTAGTATTTACTACTTCAACCCAGAAACTCTTTGGAAGTCCACTATCAATTAACATAGTCCTAGCAATCTCATTTATTATTTTGCTTTTTCTTTCAAAACTCCATTTTGTTGTAGATTTCTGGGAGCAAAAAAATTGTGACTTATTCCATGCTCAACACAGAATTCACCCACTTGAGAATTCTCAAATTCAATACCATGATCAGACCTTAATTCAATAATTTTCCAATTTAGTTTCACTTTGATCTTCTTGGAAAAAGCCACAAGAAACCCATATGTTTCATCCTTGGTTCTTATAAACATTCTCTAGGTAAACCTGGAGTAGTCATCTACAAAAACCAGCACAAATTTCTTCCCTCATCTACTTTGGACTTTAATTGGTCCACATAAATCCACGTGTCATATTTTAAGAGTTCTAGAAGTACTTACTTATTTCTTCAATTAGAAGGAAGATATGGTTTATTTACCTTGAACACAAGCATCACAAACTTTGTTATTTCGAAATTTCAGCTTTGGAAAGTCACATACCAGGTCCCTTGAAATCAACTTGTTTAGCAAAGAGGAACTTACATGTCCCAGTCTTCTGTGCCATAAATCAGCATCTTCACTTTGAGCTCTTGCACAAGTTAATTCCCCATCAGCCATAGACTCCAGATCAACTACATACATATTCTAGATCCTTTTGGATTTGAGAATAGTTCTTACATATTTCATGCTTAATATAGTACATCCATCAGATGAGAATTTTACCCCGTTTCCTTTATCACAGATTTGAGATACACTAAGAAGACTGTACTTAAGGCCATTCACATAATACACATCTTCTATTTCATGATGAGGTGATTTTCTAATCTTTCCAACACCTTGGATATACCATTTTTTTTCATTTCCAAAAGACACACCTCCCACTTGAAGTGTCTTGAGATAGAGAAAACAATAAACCCTCCCAATCATGTGTCTTGAACAACCACTATCCATATACCTATTTTAGGTGACATCCCCTTTTTCTACCATATTTTCTTCTTTATATTCAGCAGTGCCCATTAGAGAGAAATAGCAACCTGGGATTATTTTCTTCTCACCATATTTCAACATGAAACCATCTCCATACTCTTTGTCTTTCTCAATTTATTTGTGGAGTCTTCCCATGTATCCATCACCTTCTTTATTATATATTTAGTTACAACTTTTTCTCTTAATTTTTTAGGATTTTGATCATTCTTTAGCATTTGGTAGTTTCTCATGAATGCTTTAGAGATACCACCTTTGTGACAAACTTTAATTTTACCATTTCTTTTTCTAAGAGGACCACCCTATTTTATAGCTCTAATAATCCTTGTTGCCAAAAGTGCAACTTCAGTGTTTTCTTAACCTGGGTTAGACTCTAAAGCCTTTAAAGTCAGGAATATTTCCCTTTTTTCTTCTTTTATCTCTGCCCCTAGTTCAGTTATAATAGCCATGATGACTAGAACACTCTAGGTATGAACTTTTAGAGTGAACTTTGGTCTAATACCAATTGTTAGAACCCTTGGGGGTTGCATGGCACAGTGGGGGACAATGTACCTCAAAGTCAATCATAAGAAATAGAACAATAAATCAACAATGAGGTGCTAGAAAATTAAAGGTAGTGCAGGAAGAGTAAAAATGCAAGATTTAATATGGAAACCCACTTGCTCAAAGAAGGAAAAAACCACGGCTTGCCCTCGCAAGTAATCCAAAATTCACTATAATCAAACTCTTGATTACAACCTTCAATAAACCTAACTCTAGGTTCCTTTCACTTGTAATAACTCTACTACAAGCTCATCTTGACAACTCTACCAAGGACCTCTACACTGATTAACTCTAATCAGTATCAAAACTTAGGCAACTCTACCTAAGAACTCTCTACTCAAAGATAAAATTTCACTACTCTTATAAAACAAGTAATTCATTTACAAATTAGAACTCACTCAAGAATAATTTCTATTTAAGTACACATAAATAGCTAAGAACTTATGCAGTGTTGAAATAGGGTTTTTGTTGCCTCTCTTCACTCCTTGTATTTGCCAAAAACTATTTTATGAAGAAGCCTATTTTTTATTTTATAGATGAGTGATGATTAGGGACCAATTCACATTAGACTAGGTGTACTATTTAGTACAAGCAACACCTACAAGTTTGTTACACAAACGGACAAAGTTGTGTAGACGCGTGCCATTTGTACTGTACCATGCATATCCAGGGACATGGCCACTTGCAGTTAGCAGCTCATCATCAAAACTACATATAATAGTTTACTCTATTCATAATTGACAAAACTAACATAAAATTTGCAGTAGCATATAGTAGAAGAATATTGGGAAATCATGCTCTTAAAATTAAAAAAAATATGTGAACGTTTTTGCCTTGTCATATTGCGTTGTATTGGGATTCTAAACTAAAATTATCCAATTATCAAATCAAATATTGTTTGTACTTTATTCTGATCTATCAATGAAATTATGTTATTTTTTGGTTTAGTGAATGTCAGGTAAGGCTCTGTAGGACCTTGCGAATTGCGGGAGTTTTTGTTGAGACTAGCTAAATGTAAAGTTGTACTAGCTAAGTATATCAAGGTTAGTTAGGTTATTTTTTTTGTTAGTTATAACTAACTTTTCATGTAACGAATAGTTAGTTGTAGAAGTTGAGTAAACAAGTCTATTTATAGACTAACAGATCATTGTATTAGTTGGTTTTTTTATTCTTAATAACAGAAAGCTTCTTCTTCCTTTCTAATCATCATCTTCATGATTACTACATTGTATTTACCAACATGGTGTCAGAGACATTCTTCACAATAAAACACCAATAAAGGTAGTGTGATCGCAGAATCAAAGGATCTTACATTAATTCACAGATTTGACATTGTAGTTGAAGTAATTTATTTTTGATTATTTGATTGCTTGAGTGTGAATCATCTTAGCAATTCAGTCTATATGCAATTTCTACTACAGTTTCTTATTGAATTCTATATCTATTTCTTGGTTATTCAGGCAAAATTTGGAAATTTTGGTAGTGGTTTCCTTGGATTGGATTGCTTCCACGACAAAGAAATTGTAAGGAATTTTGAGAATCTCACATATTTACAATGGCACATGACCCTACAGTTGGCGATCTTCCTCAAAATCTCACTAATGGTGGTGGATCTACGTCTGTGAATAGTAATTCACTACCAGGGAAAGGTATTGAGTATAACTATCCCCTATTCTTTATCCTACTGAAGTATGTGGTATAAGCATTATCTCGTTTCAATTACTTGGAATTGAAAACTATACTCTATGGAATTGATCTATTAAGCTAGCTTTTTTGGGTAGAAAAAAGCTAAGGTTCATATATGGTACATGCAAGAAAAAAATATATGGAGAAGAACTCTAGGGACAGTGGGAAAGGGTAAATGCGATTATTTTGTCCTGGTTGATGAATTTTATCTCTAAAAGTTTACTTGGTGAAATTGCCTTTTCAACAAGTGCAATAAGTTTCTGGGATTATTTGAAAGAAAGGTTTGATCAAGTAGATGGATCAAGAACATGTAGCCTTCATAAAGATATTGTTTCTTTATAATAAGGAACTAGTTCAATTTCTATGTACTATACCAGACTTAAGAATTTCTGGGATAAATTTGAGGCCTTAGTGCCTTATCCTTATTTTAATTATGATAAATTAAAAGATTTTGCATCACATATGAATTGGCAAAAGTTATATCAGTTCTTAAGGGGTTTGAATGAGTCTTATCATCAAGAGAGAAGCCAAATTCTCATGATGGATCCTCTACCCAATGTTAATCAGGCATATGGTTTGGTAGTTGCTTATAAAGGAAAAAAAGTTGTACTATCAAATATCATCAATCTTGGTATGAATTCTTCTGGTATGGAGGCAATGGTTATGTATTTCAAAGCTGGCACTAACTCAGGCATGCCCCTAAAGTACCAAAAGAACTCTCCTCTAGTGTGTGATTTTTGTAAGTGTAAAGCACATAGCAAGGATTTTTGTTATAAGTTGGTGGGATATTCACCAAATTTCAAGTCCAAAAAGAAGAATCAAATAGTGAATTATGTTTGTAATACACATGAGAACAACAGTTCAATTTGTCAAAATCATCAAGTACAAGTCAATTTTTCTTATGGAATAAACACTAATGTGCCAGTGCCAGGATGAGGGAGAAAGAATGATTCAGGTGACACTAGCAGTTCTTTAAAGGTCAGAATAAGAATATGGTAAAGAAACTACTTCAGGGCTACACATTTACTAAGGAACATGTCACAATATGAGACTACCCCCTAGTCATAACACGGTGCTTAGATTCACAAGTGACCCCAAGCTAACCCATGGTCATGTACCTGTTGTGAGCACTAAATATAATAATAAGATAACAAAATATATGAAAGCTAAACTGGGATAAAACTAATAATAAATAATACGAAAACAATACTCAATGTATCTAAACATCATATAAAACTAAATTCAAGTTTGGCTATCTGAAAGCCTCTAATCATGGGGAGTTGATGGGATAAACCCCCAACTAACTTTGACTGATAGTAATAAAAAAAGTACTGAAAGTAACTATGAATAACTTGTCCTCAAAGGATAAGGATTCACCACAACTACTATTGAGCAATACAAGAACAGACTATGTGCGATCTAGGAACTAAGCACCTGAACCTATATTGTGAAATCAATACAGCACAAAAGATAGTATGCGATCAATACTTTAAATATACTGGTATGTGAGATAAGGACTATCTGAGCATATGTATATGTAGTGGTACTGGGCATGAATTTATGAGCATGTAAATCAATGCAATACTAAGTAAAGCATGTGCGGTAATAATATTTAAAACTATTTAACTGATAAACTAGACACTTGGTTATGCAAACTTGAACTGGTATAATTTGAATACTAAATTGAGACTGTGAGAGATAACTATAATCGATATGCCCTAATCTAAGATAAATGGGGACCAAACTATAACCTCAGTTGGAAGGGTTCTGGTACCTTGCTATGGGTACCAACACTGGCTGACGTGGATCCACTAAAATGATGTCCCAAAGGATATGGGTATCATGCCTCTATTGATGAGGGACACCTCATAACCTATGGTAGAGCTGTAAGTCTGGTAATTAGGGACTTATACTAATGACTTATGCTTAACTGATGGAAGAGCTGCCATCCCTGTGTTCACTCGGTGCTACGTGTTACTCCCAACTGAATGACAATGGTAATGAAAATTGCTTAACATGATTTAATACTGATACTGCTCAACATGATAATGATATAAACTTAATGGTATAAACATGATATATATATATATATATCACTTGAAATCTTGAAAACTATAACATGTATGATCATCTAGGTATCGGGTGTTCAAAACCCACCAGCATGAAAAATAATATAATTAAATATAATGATTTCAATGTAATCACATGATAGGAAATTTCCTGACTTAAACTCAAGAATTCAACAATTTCCTCAATATAACAAATTATCATAATTAGGGTATGGAAGAATACTTGAAGCTATGGGGAAACAGTATTTCATAGTTGAATTTAAGAATTTCATGGAGGAATCATGGATTTTCATACTTTTCATGGAATGCTAAACAAAAGAGGAATCAAACTTGAGAGTTAGTGAAACGTTGGGACTCAATGGGTGAAAGAGTTCCATTGATGATTATCCCACATACCTATGTGTAGAAGCTTGGATGAATCTTCTTGGGAATTGGACTTGCCTGATGAACCCTAATTGCTTCTTGGGAGAAGAGAAATTTGCCCCTCTTTGGTTTCTTTGAGTTAAATATAAGATAAATGATGGAATTAAGGGTTTTGGGTCTTTTATACCCCTCTTTGGGAAGCCTAAATGATGTGGGTTAGGATTTATGAAGGGCGGGAAAAAACTTAAAAGTCCCTGGAAAAATATGCAGGAAAATATGTTCCCAATCATTATGACTTACCCTACGACTCATTGGGATTGACTATGAGTTGTAGTCTGAGTCATAAGCTAAAATCTAGGGTTTGAGGTCCCTTTCTAGTATGACTATGACTCCCTACTTATGACTTATCATGACTGACTATGAGTTGTAAGATGGAGTCGTAGTTTGAAGCTTGAATATTGGGTCCTTTATTGCCCAGGCTACGAGTACCTCCCTACGATTCGCAGTCACTGCTTACGAGTTGTGAGGTCTAACTGTATCCACTGGGAGAAAACTTGGGGCCTTTACTATAATGACTATGACATGCCCATGACAACTCATCATGAGTGGTTAAGATTCATTTCCTGAGTCGTAGTCATGGCAGTATATCAGGACCTTAAGGGAAATTTTCCACAACTTGCCACAAAGATTGAGGCAAGACCTGAAGCATTTGAAGGATAAATTAGGGACTATCATTTGAGAGGTTTAGGATATGAAAATTTGAGGTATTACAATATCTCCCCTTTGGTATCATTCGTCCATAAATGAATACTTTCTGAGCTAGGACTATAGGTAGACTGAGATCCTGTACTAAATACTTATGACCTGAATCGTGGTTAAATATCTTAATCTTAAAACATCATGCATGGACTGAACTAAATTCAAAAATTCATACTATGACATGAGGATGGCTGAATAGCTAGGATGGAAAAAGAAAGGGTTAATTTAGAGAAACAATTACCTCAAACTGAGTCTGAATTTGTAGAGAAGAGATAGGGATACTTGGCTCACATATTGACTTCTTCTTCCTAAGTATCTCCCTCAATAGACTAATTTCTCCATAAAACTTTTACTAGGGAAACTTTTTTGTTCCATAACCTATGAATCTGACGGTCAAGGATCTCAACTGGGACTTCTTCATAGGAGAGGCTATCTTCCACTCTCATACTTTCTAGAGGTACGACAGAAGTTGGATCACTGATGCATTTCTTTAACAAAGAGACATAAAACACTGGATGCACTGATGCTAACTCTGCAGGCAACTCTAACATATAGGCTTCATTCCCAAACCAGCTCATAATCTGATATAGGACAACATAGCTAGGACTGAGCTTCCCTTTATTACAAAAATCTCTTCACCCCTTTAATGGATGAAATTTTCAAACACAAAAAGTCACTAATATCAAATTCAAGTTCCCTCCTCCTCACATACGCATGTCACACACCTTTTTCACCAAAAAAGAATTGATTTAGGTTTGAAAGGGTTTTTATTATTAAGTGACAAATTTAATGTTTCAAAAAGGATTGATTAACATTTAAACTCAGAGTCACCACATGGCATAAATCTGGTGTGCCAAGTCACTTTTGAAAATCCTTTTTCAAAATAATTTTTTGACTCTTCCAAAACTGATTCACGAACAGAGATTTTGATTAATAAATTATGTTGATCGAGAGGAAGGTTTTAGGCACCCCTTGATCCCATGGTTCGACCACGGTCGCTCCATGAACTATATTGGATAGTGTGACGCTACGAAGTGTATAAACCAACAAAACACATAAACAGAAAAACAAAACAATAAAAAAATATGAAAAATACTGTCAAGTCCGAATTATACAATCCAAAAATAGAAAAATGCAAAAATGTAAATTCTATTCTAAACTAATCCTGGACTAAGCTCCACCCAACATCTCAGGTCTTGATCACAAGCCTCTTTTGTGTACATGATACTTCGGAGCATTCCTTGATGAATAAGTACAATGCCCCCAAAAAATAAATACAATTTCAATTTCGTGAGATAAAATAAAAATCATTCAACAGACATCCAAATATTCAACGATCCACAACCCCTAAATTTGCCTTCCAACCTACCGTTTGCCTACCAATTTTGACCTATCATGATACTATCAAGTTCAATAATGATCATGTTTATTTTTAATTATCACCATCATTGAATCAAAATTAATCCATAATCACTTTTATCAATATCAATACCACCCCCAAATAGCCGACTTTAATTCTAAATTAATGGTTAACTAATTCTTTGACATTAATTCAATTTTTCATAATCCGAATCCAACATAACCATATACACATAACAAAGATCCAAGCATGGTAAGAACATAAGTTATTCATGTCCACAACAATAATTATGATTCAAGATAAAAATAAAGAACGACGGGAGAAATAGACCTCAAATTCAAGCTTTCAAAGTGTAATTTCTCCTTCTGAATAGAACTGCAGTTGAATTCTCAAACTGAACCTCAATGAAATGAAAAAATACAACCTCGATCTAATCCCCTTTGTTCGATTTTTTGCCAACTCAAAACAAAATTGCAAAAAAATGAGAGACCCTTACACAAATTCATACACAAGCTGGTCTGTCTCATCCATTTCTGGTGGATTTTTCTTGAAATGGGAGTGGGGTTGATTTACGAATGATTTGGTCGCTGATTTTAAGTCTAGTAAGAGATTTAAATAGGGGTAGGTTTTTGGTTGTTTGATCGCCAGTGGAATTAGCGATTCTAGCATAAGCTTCACCGGAAAAATATTTTCTCTAATTTTAGTCACCCATGTTTTCCACTTCTATTCAATCTATCCCTCGTCTGTATTTCTTAATTTTGATAAGTCTCTCTCAGATTTATCTCCCATTATTTTTCTTTCTCTAATCTCTCTCACCCCTATTTAGTCATGGTGTGCGTATATCCTTTTTTCTAGTGAGGGTGAATTATGTATATAGTGTTGTGTTAGTGTGTGTATGTCTGTGTACAGTGTGTGTGTTGAATTATATGGTGTGTAAGGTATGAGTTGATGTTGAGAAAAGAAAAATATGAGGGGTAGTCCATATGGGTAGGGGATGGGGTAGGGGTGAGGTAAATTATTAGAATTGGCTTTGGGGAGAGACAAAATTATGTGTCTACATCATGCCCCATTTTGGATATAAAGACAAAGTGTTTTCAGACAAAGGAGTAGATGACAAGATAAAATTTTGACCCGACCAGTATTCAAAAGAAAAAGAACAGAAATAAGGAGTGAAAGTGAGGTCACGTGTGCGGATCAAACCATTGATTTTGGAAATCCTACCTATTTCAAATTTTATGGGGATCAGGTAACGTGTAGTTCTAGGGTTGAAAAGAAGAGGGACTATACTGAGTTAGAGAGTCGACTGAGGACCTATCGAGGTTCTGATCCGTGACTCTGTCATTACATCAAAAATCAAAATTACACAATGTAAAGGTAAATAAAATTACAAAGTTCTATCTACGCAGCTTCTTTTGACTCTTGACTTGAGTCTTCGATGCTTTTAAAAGTGACAAAAGATCCCATCTTTCTTGAGTTTAACTTGAGCATAGATTCTTTCTCCATACAAAATTTGGTGTTGGAGATGAACTCCAAAATTGACTATGTTCTATCGGTGGTACTTCTGAATTCGAACCTGAATTTGAAAACCTTTACCCCATTCTCCAGGCGAGCTCCTGACTTACAATTTCTTTACATAGTTGCTTGACTGTCAATTTCTTCGCCCTGTTTTCCAGGTGGGATCCTTACTTGCTATTTCTTCAATCTGTTGACCTTCAATTTCATCACCCTATTCTCTGAGTGGGCTCCCGACTTGCAATTTCCTCACTTTATTGAATTTCAATTCCATTACCCTGCTCTCTGGGTGGGCTCCCAACTTACAATTTCATCACCCTGTTCTCCAACTCAAAATCAAAACTAGAATGAACATTATCCCAAACAAAGATTATTATAAAGAGAGATTCCATTTTCTAGAAAATTATAGTTCAATTATCTAGGAGGGTCCTAAAGTGATGTTTCAAGTAACATGAATTAAAATTTGCCCCAGTTTCTCATCAGAAAACTTTGGCGGGTGTCAAAGCCAATCATAACTACTTGTAAAATGGGAAATGAAACAGTGAATCAGGACTTTAATTAATAAATGTATCTCTTGAAGATAAGGAGGTGTGTCTCCTAGGGGTTACATGGAAGGACTCGACTAAAAAGTGTAGCTTTTAGGAGTGAAGGTTTAAGTTAGGGAGTGCATCACCCGACAAATGAAATTTGAAAAATACAAACAAGGAAGTGTGTATCCTATGGGTTAATTGAAATGACTCAACTAGAAAGTGCATCTCCTAGAAATCAAGGCTTGAGTTAGGAAGTACACTACCTAACAAGCGAAACCTAAATTACTCTAAAAAGGAAGTGTATATCCTAAGATCAAGTGTGGAATGACTCGACTAGAGAGTGCATATTCTAGGAATGATGATTCAAGTTAGGAAATACATCACCTAACAATCGACATAAAACACCCAAATAAGGAAGTGTGTCTCCTAAGGTTTAAGTGGAATGACTCGACTATAAAGTGTATTTTCTAGGAGTCAAGGCTTAAGTTAGGAAGTAAACCACCTAAGAGAAAGATTGAATACCCATCAAGGAAGTGTGTCTATAAAAAGTCAAGTGGAATGACTCGACTAGAAAGTGCATTTTCTATTAGTCAAGTCTTAAGTTAGGAAGTGAAACACCTAACAAGCGAAACTTAAATTACCCTAACAAGGAAGTGTGTCTCCTAAGGATTAACTACTAAACTAGAAAGTACATTTTCTAGGAGTAAAATCTTAAGTTAGGAAGTGTGTTTCCTAACAAGAGAAACTTGAATACCAATCAAGGAAGTGTGTTGCCTAAGGGTTAAGCAGAATGACTTGAATAGAAAGTGAATTTTCTAGGAGTCAAGGCTTAAGTTAGGAAGTAAACCACCTAATAAGAGAAAACTTGAATACTCAACAAGGAAGTGTGACTCCTAATGGTCATGTGGAATGACTCAACTAGAAAGTGCATTTTCTAGGAGTCAAGGCTTAAGTTAGGAAGTAAACCACCTAACAAGCAAAACTTGAATACCCAAACAAGGAAGTGTCTTCTAAGGGTTAACTACTCAACTAGAAAGTATACTTTCTAGGAGTAAAGCTTAAGTTATGAAGTATGTCTCCTAATAATCAAACTTGAATTACCCAGACAAGGAAGTGTGTCTCCTGAGGGATAAATAAAATGACTCAAATAGAAAGTGCATCTTCTAGGAGTGAGGATTAAGTTAGGAAGTGCATCACCTAACAAGTGAAAGTTGAATTACCCATTTAAGGATGTGTATCTCCTTACAAATGTCACTTGAATTACCCAGACAAGGAAATGCATCTCCTAAGGGTTAAATAAAAGAAATCAACTAGAAAGTGTGTCGTCTAGGAGTAAAGGCTGATGAGTTTTTACCATGATTGTGATTACTAAACCTGGGCAGTAATACTGCCTCTTGCATTCGCAGAAGTGAGGCAATATGCTTTTTGATATTTTAGGATCTGAAGTCCTTGATTTTAAGGTAACATGTGTTCCTATTTCATACAAAGAAAACTTGTGAGTTTAAGAACATGGTGACTGGTTTGTGGATTTAGCTTTAAAGGCAATTGCTCTTGCACTTGTGACATTTAATCTTGCTTCCAACTGATGGCACGTCACTGTCTTACTGCACCATTGATCCAAACTCAGATTATTATGCATGACTCTGAAATAAACAAAGTATCTCGGTTCTGCTATGTTTCTCAGATAGTCTTCTTGAACATTGATATTTCCATGAATCCCCCAAACTTGTTTGTTGACAAAAATTTCTGCCTTGTTTCAACTCACAATCATGTTTCTTTCATGTACTGGCCTTTTATCTTGCTTTGTGAAATTAAAGAAGTTGGTTTCCAGTTTTGAAATCTTTTCTTACTTGTTTTGACTTGATTTGACTCAAAGACATGAGAAAAAGGACAATAATTTTCCATTTGAGTAAATGACTCAAGAAAACAAAAAATAGAAATATAGAGAAGAAAGAAAAGACAATGAATGTCTCTATTTGAAACAAAGAAAAATTTATATGAAAATGACAGTCATCTCGAATGGTTATGACATGCATTTTGGATGAAGCTACCTGATAATTCAATCCAAACCTTTTACCAATTGTTGTTAAGTTAATGACCCTGAAATTGAGTTACTTCCTTGTGCCAATTGCATTCAGAGACCTCATTCAGCTAGTAATGGCTTAAAGGGTTTCCGCCAACAAGCCTCTCTTATTTTCTTTCTCTCAACTCACCATTTCACTAAGGTAATGAAACTCTCTTATTTTTATTTTTCTCAATCTGAGTGTCCGAAAGGATTTTCACTAATGAGACTCTCTCATTTTTATTTCTCTCAGCTCACCATCGCCTTACAGTGCCCGTGAGGGTTTTCACCAATAAGACTCTCTCATTTTTATTTCTCTCAACTTACCATTATCTTATGGTGCCCGTGAGGGTGTTCACCAATAAGACTCTCTCATTTTTATTGTTCTCCTGGTTCTTTATGTTGAGGAAGACAAGTAGTACCCAAATGCCTCATCATATCCATTGTATGCATAGCCTTAACATTCTCAAAGATTGATCTAAAAGTCTTTCTTTGGTTGTAACTTGGATTTTGTATAGGGTTATTAAAAAAGGATAGTATGAGGTCCAAGTGACACTTGAAGTGGGGTGATGACTTACAACTTTTGGAATTGATTCAAACAACCAAGATTATCTCATGCCCCAGTTTCTTTTGACTGGGTAATTCTAAATTTTTTATTTGGTTGGACTGAACCCAGAGTAGGGTTGCCTATGTATCTTAACCCAAAAGAGGAGAATCAGGTCAAACGTAGTTCTGACAACTTGTTCTTTTGCTTGATTCTGATTTTTTTCTCTATATTTTTCTTTTATTGACTTTTCTTACTCTATTTTTCTTAACATTAATCTTTTTTCCTTTTTTTTTGACATACTTTTCTTCTTTTTTTGAAACTTTTCTAACTCTATTATATTTTTTTTACTCAACACTTTTCTTGAACTTTGCTGACTGTATATTGATTCCAAAAGAGAGGTATGAAGGAAAATAAAACTAATGCTCAAATCGGGTAAACGAAGGATGACACAATGTTTGGATAGCAGAATGAAATGGCTTCATCCTATCAAACCTTAAGAATGCAAGTACGTGACATGCAATATGAAAGTGGGAGATGAAAATCATTTGTGACATCTTTTGCAAAACTAACCTGACCTATGTATGTGTTTTACTTATTTTTCTACACTTATCAAACATACAACTCCACCTTTGTTATACATCCCTCACATTGAATGATCCATGCTTTCACGGAGCTAATTTTCTTTCTATTTCTCTTGATATAGGATTGTGCATCCACTGTTTGACCTAAGTGAGATATGCCTTCCAATTGCTGACCAAGTTATACTTTTGATTCTCAAAATAGTTGTCTTAATTTTCAACGAAGGCTTCAACATGGTCATCAAATGTTGTTGCACTCTACCTATTTTCCCATATGCTTCTTTTTCCTAACTTTAGCCCTCTGATTCAATGTTTCATGATCAAACTAGTTCTTAAGATCTGAAAAATTCTGTAAGCATGTCATAACAATAGAACCAACATAAAATGTATTATGTGAGGAAGACAAACAAACAACTTAAAATAAGACAAAAGAACAATGGACACCACATTTCATTGAAAGGAAAGATAGAATGGTTTAAATGAAGATGACAGAGTAACAAAACAAGATAGATTCCAAACTACAATTCTAAAATAATTCAAAAAATAGAAATAAAAACAAAACAAACTACCAATAATCCTTCCAAGTAACAAAAAAGTGACTTCACAATTGTTGAGCTCGACATCTAAACCATTGATTTTCACATCATCATGACTAGAGCTTCCACCACAGTCTAATACATTTTCTTTAAAAATAAGTTTTGGATACCCTTGCTTAACTCGTTGCTTCCCATGTATTGTGCATTACTGTGTGTTGGTGAATGATTCTGTGTGATGCTCGTAATGTCAATGTTTTGCACTACAATTAATTTTTCTTGAATTATTCTTTTTATTTCTCTTTTCAAAGCATGAAAACCCTCAATACTGTGACCCTGAATATCAAAATGATATACACATCATACATGATAATTGAAATTTCTTAAATGTGGGTGAGGAGTATAGCCAAGGAGATGAGTGATCATGCTCAAATGTCTCAATATCTGGAATAAACTGTCATAAGATTCCCGAATTGATGTGAAACTATCCCTAGGTTTTTGCCTCTTTTCATTGTTTGTCTTAGATCGAACATTGGTCCTATAAGGGCTATACATGTTTGGGGAGGTGGAAGATGACTCTGAGGAGTTAGTGTTGCCTCGAAGAAAATCCTGATGCATTTTGTAGCGTGTCAATAAAATAGAAAATTATGCATTTAACACTGGAAGCAAACTAGAAAGATATTCCAAATTATCAATGGGAAATGGGAGAGGCGGCAATTCATTAGCCCAGGCTCGATGCATTTCTATCATTTGTTGCCTTAATTTTTTAATCTCTTTATTAGGTACTAAATTCTCATTCCCTAAACTCTCTGTCTGATTAGCAACAACAACCTCAGTATTCTTGTTGGCCATAGCTAAATTCCTTTGGGACTTGGGTTAATATGAAGGACTAGATAGAATGCCATAAATCAACCACCTTAAACTAACTGAATAATGAAAGTAACAAATGTGTTAAGCTTAACATATTTTTCAAAACCTCTTTTCTTTTTTTCTTTTTCTTTTTTGAGAAAATATCCTGTTACCCTCCTGAACTATACCCAAAACGGTTGTGACATACCTCAACTTAAAGGGGGGCCTATTACCCCCTAAACTAATTAAAAGTGTAATTTTGACACCCTTAGTGCCTACATGGCACACACGTGTGCCTACGTGGATACTTCAGTGTGTTGTGCCATGTATATACCACGTTGGCACTAAGGGTGTCAAAATTACACTTTTAATTAGTTAAGGAGGATAATAGGACTCCCTTTAAGTTGAGGTGTATCTCTGCCGTTTTGGATATAGTTCAGGGGGATAATAGAGTATTATCACTTTTTTTTCTAATGAAGTATTAGTGGAAAAGGAAATCTTATTAAATTTTTAGTTTTAAATCCTCTATGCAAAATAAAACCTATGATTACCAAAAGAAAATCTTTTTGTATTTTTCATATGGAGAAATACTTGACTTAACTAATCTATTACCAAATGTTTTTTCAAAAGATATTCACACAATCTTCTCAAATTTTAATTTTGAATTTCATATAAAAATGAGACCTAAACTTATCGAAGGAAAATCTTTTTGTATTTTTCAGATGAAGCGACGCGAGCATAGAACTACTCTAAAATGAAGAGAAGACTTTTTTCCTTTTCTTTTATCATTATTTTCAAAAGATACTGACAAAATTTTATTTTTATTTTTTTTTTAATTTTGAATTTCATCCCAAAATGAAACCTAAGACTATTAAGGAAAATATTTTTGTATTTTTATTTTCAAAGAATATATGAAATACCTACTCTAAATGAAAAGTGAAATATTTTTTATTTTTTAGATTTTTTAAATAAGATCACCAAACCCTAGAAGGGTTGCCTATGTATCTCACTCTCGAGAGAGGAGAATCAGGTGTGCGTAGTTCATCCAGATTGGATAGTTAAATAATAATGGAAAGATTGAATCACAACTTGAGAGACACGACCAAGACAACTGATCAAAAACATTAATAAAATCTTTTTTGAGTTTTCAATTTGACACTTCACATAAAAATGAAACCAACAACTATAAAGAAAAATCTTTTTGGTATTTTAGTTATATGAAATATACATAACTTTACCATCTTTTTATTTTGCATTTTACCTTTAATAAAATGCTCCTTTTGAAATAAATCTTTTTGAAAATTTTGAATTATGAATGCTTGTTAAAGAGAACAAAAGGAAAATCTTTTTGATGTTTTTTTTTTGTTTTTTGAGAAAATAAGTACAAAAGGTAAAAAATCTTTTCAAATTTTTGGATTGTACAAAACAAAATCCATAAAAAAGTTTAAAAACTACGAGAATCTTTTTTTCTCTTCTTCCTTTCCTAAACACACGCTCCTTTAATTCTAGCACATGTTTTTCCCAAATTAGTCTGTTGAATGACCCTGTTACCATCAAAGATACAACATTTAGCACGTAGGGATGTTTTAAGGTGAGTCTCCTATAAATGATAAAGTAGGTCCTACTAGGTCTCAATATGATGCAAATAAGCATGACCTAAAGATTGACCTAGGCTGGGGTCATCTAACAAGGTTGTTTGGGGGAACATATGGTTGATAGTATCTGCGACAACTTTCCACCGACTCCATACGTCTGATACCTCCCCCTCCTAATATAAGGGTGACTCAACTAGAGTTTGTGTATACAATGTGTACTCTGGGACTTGTTGCGAAAGAATTGACTCGGGGTAATGCTTATGATGCCATATATAAGCTGGTAACACATAAAGGAAAAAACTATAAACGCGTAGCACGTAGGCACTCAAAAATGAAACAATAACACAAACAAGGCGTCTATACATATATAGTGTCAAACTAAGTCGATACAACTTAAAAAATAAGCTCAAATTCTAAAAAAATCTTCAGCAGAGTCGCCAGAGTTTTCACACCCTTTTTTTACCAAAATGGAATTGATTTAGATTTGAAAGGGTTTTATTATTAAGGAACAAAAATAAATGCTTCGAAAAGGATTGTTTTACATTTAAACTCAGAGTTGCCACTTGGCATAAATTTGGTGTGCCAAGTCACCTTGAAAATCCTTTTTCAAAATAATTTTTTGACGCTTTCAAAACTAATCCACGAACAGATATGTTAGTTAAGAAATTTTATTGATAAAGGGGAAGGTGTTAGACACCCCTCGATCCTGTGGTTCGACCATGGTCGCTCTGTGAACTTTATCGGCTAGTATGATGCTACAAAGTGTATTAACCAACAAAATACATAAACAGGAAAATAAAATAACCAAACAATTAAGAATCCAAAAAATAATGTCCAGTCCGAATTATACAATCCCAAAATAGAAAAATGACAAAATGTAAATTCTATTCTAAGCTAATCCTACACTAAGCTCCACCCGATGTCCCAGGTCTTGATCACAAGCCTCTTTTGTGTACATGATACTTTGGGGACTTCCCTAGTGAATAAGTATAATGTGGCTTAGGTCATTCCCCATCAAATGAATACAATTTCAATTTTGTGAGATAAAATAAAAATCATTCACAGACATCCAAATATTCAACGATTCATAACCCCTAAATTTGCCTACCCAACCTACCATTTTTCTACCAATTTTGACCAATCATGATACTATCACATTAAGCAACGTTCATGTTTATTTCAAATTAGATCACCATCAATGAATCAAAATTAATCCATAATAACTATTATCAATATCAATCTCACCCCCAAGTAGCCGACTTTAATTCTTAATCAATGATTAGCTAATCCTTCGACTATCAATTCAATTTTTTATAATACAAATCCAACATCAACCATATACACATAACAAATATCCAAGCATGGTAAGCACACAAGTTATTCACATCAACAACAATAATTATAATTCAAGATAAAAATAAAGAAAGAGAAGAGAAATGGACCTCAAATTCAAGCTTTCAAAGTATAATTGATCCTTCCGACTATAACCACAATTGAATTCTTGGACCAAACCATAACTAAACGAACAAATCCAACCTCGATCTAACCCTATTTGTTATATTTTATTCTACCTCAAACCAAAATCATGAAAAAATAAGAGACCCATACCCCAATTCAAACACAAACTGGTCTATCTCATCTTTTTCTGGTGGATTTCACTAGGAACTAGAATAGGGTTAGTTTTGGGATGATTTGGTCTCTGATTTCAGGTTTGGTTAGATGTTTAAATGGGGGTAGGTTTTAGGTTGTTTGGTTGCCAGTGGAATTAGCGATTCCGGCCTAAGCTTTGCCAGGAAAACATTTTCTCCAATTTTGTTTGCCCCTATTTTCCACTTCTATTCACTCTATCCCTGGTCTGTATTTCTCATATCTAATAAGTCTCTCTCAAATTTCTCTCCCACTATTTTTTTCTCTCCTATATCTCTCTATTCTCTTGATCAGCACTCACTAATTTTTCTACTCGTTCTATCTTTTCTCTCTTTATTTCTTTTACTGTTTTCTTACATCTGTGTGTGTATTAGTGTGTGTAGTATTGCTAGGTGTAGAGAATTATGGGTGGATATATGTTGTCGTGTGCATGTATCTTTTTTTCCAGTAAGGGTGAATTATGTATATAGTGTTGCGTCAGTGTATGTGTGTCTGTGTACAGTATGTGTGTTGCATTATACGGTGTGTTAGGTGTGAGTTGGTTTTGAGGAAAGAAAAGCATAAGGGGTAGGTGGGGTAGGCCACGTGGGTAGGGGTGAGGTAAATGAGTAAATTTCGTTTTAGGGAGGGACAAAATTATGTGTCTACAACGCATAGGATTTCTGATGACTGTGGACTGTCTTCAGCCTTTCACGAATTGATTAAACCTATTCCATCGCCTCAAATACTAAATTATAGCCTATCAAAGAAGCCTCACCTACCTCTAACCAACTAATTGGAGATCTACACCTCCCAACATAGGGGGGCCTCAAACGAAGTCATCTGAATACTGTAGACAAACTCAATCAATGTAAGTGATCATCCCAACTACCCTTAAAGTCGATAACACAAGAACTAAATATGTCCATAAGGTCTGAATAGTCCTCTCTACTTGACCATCCATCTGCAGGTGAAAAGCTATAGTGAGATGAATTTGTATACCAATACCCTTCTGAAAAGCCTTTCGAAAATGGGAGGTAAACTGGATTCCTCTATTTGAAATGATGGTTAATGGAACCCCATGTAACTTTACCAACTCCCTGAGATAGAGTCTAGAATAATCCTTGGATGAATATAAAGTATGAACTGGTCAGAAATGGGTTGACTTGGTCATTATATCCATAATTACCCAAATAAAATCATGTTGACAATTCATATGGTGTAAACCTATAGAAAAAGCCATATTCACCACTTCCCACTTCCAAGTGGGGATGTTAAACTCCTGAAGTGTACCACTAGGTCTCTGGTGCTCAATCTTGACCTACTGGAAATTCATACACAGCCATGAATTCCTTAATATCCTTCTTCATACCATTCTACCAATAGACTTCCCGTAAATTTTGGTATATCATAGTGGATCCTAGATGAATAGAATATTGTGAACCATGTACTTCTGCTGATATTTGGTGCCTTAAACCATCCATATTTGGAACACATAACCTGCCCTGACAACGAAGCACACCATCTCCCCCAAAGGACAAAACCTCAACATTCTTATTCTAAACTTCCTTTTTCAACTTAACTAAAACAGGATCTTTGTCTTGCTTTTCTTTCACCTCAGAAACCAAAGAGGATTCTGAACTATTTTGAACCCACATACCACCTTCAGCCGAATAGACCAATCAAATACCCAATCTAGCCAGTTGATGAACCTCCCAAACTAGCTCCTTCTTATCATCCTCCACATAGGCAACACTTTCCATAGATAGTCCTCTAAGGGCATCGACCATGATATTTGCCTTACCCGGGTGATACAACACACTCATATCATAATCTTTCAATAATTCAAGCTACCTTCTCTGATAAAGATCTAGGTCTTTCTGTGAGAATACGTACTGTAATATATTATGAGCTATAACAACATCCACATGAACACCACATAGGTAATGCCTCCAAATTTTTAAGGCAAAGACAATTGTTTCCAACTCGAGATCATGAGTCGAGTAAGTCTTCTTATGGGTTTTAATCCTTCTAGAGGCATAGGCCTTAACCTTACCTCGCTACATCAACACACATCCAATACCAACCTTGGAAGCATTCTAATAAACTACAAACCCATCTAAACCCTCGGGTAGAGTCAATACTAGACAAGAAGTAGGTCTATTATTCAACTCCTTAAAACTCTTCTTGTAGGAATCTGAACATTACAACTTGACTTTCTTCTGAGTCAGTCTGGAAATGGGATAAGAAATAAAAAAAAATACCTCAACAAACGATCTGTAGTAACCGACTAAATAGAAGAAACTCTTGATATAAGATAAAGAGATGGGTCGGGGCAAGTTTTTCATTGCTTCAGTATTTTGGGGATCAACTCGAATACCATTACCAAAAATGATGTGACTGAGGAAATCTACTAATCTCAACCAAAATCCAAACTTACTAAACTTAGCGAATAACTGATGATCCATATGGGTCTGCAAAATAATCCTCAGGTGGTCTGCATAATCACCTTTATAATAAGAGTAGAAGAGAATTCATGTATGAAGACTATGACGAACTTGTCCAAATACTTCTTGAAAACTCATTTTATCAAGTCCATAAAAGCTATAGAAGCATTCCTTAGTCAAAAACACATAACTACAAATTCAAAACGACCATACCGAGTTCTGAAGGTTGTCTTCAGAATGTCACATTCTCTGACTCTAAGCTAATGATAGCCAAATCTGATGTCTATCTTTGAAATAATTTCCACCCTGAAGTTTGTTGAATAAGTCATCAATGCTAGGGAAAGGATATTTATTCTTTATTGTGAATTTGTTCAATTGATTGTAGTCGATGCATATTCTTAGAGAACCATCTTTCTTGTGCACGACAAGGACTGGAGTGCCCCTTGGAGAGACACTAGGCCCTATGAAACCCTTATCTAAGAGATCTTTTGTCTGTTCTTTCAATTTCTTAAGCTCAGTTACAACTATTCTATAAGGTGGAATTAAAATAGGCTCGGTATCTGGAAGGAGATCTATTCGAAATTCAATTTCTATTTTGGGAGGAACTGCGAGAAGATCTTTAGGAAATACATCCAGGAATTCATTTACTACTAGAACTGATTCAAGACTTGGGGTTTTGGAACTTGAGTCCTTGAATTAGACAAGATGTTAAACACAGCCCTTAGTAATTATTTTCCTCACCTTAAGGTAGGATACAAATTAACCTATAGGCTCTTGGGTACTATCCCTCCATTCTACGGCTGGCTCATTAGGAAACCGAAACTGTACGGTTTAGATTCTATAATCAACTGAGGCATAGAAGGAATAAAGACAATCCATGTTGAGAATGGCATCAAAATAAATCATATCAAATTCTACAAGATTTACTAAGGAAACTTTCTGGGATACTGTGACTGGGTAGTTTCTGTATACCCACTTAGCTATAATGGAACTACCTACTGGAGTAGACACTAAAAAACTTTTTGCTAATATGTTAGGACCGATTCTAAAATCTATGTCTATATAAGGATTTACGAAGGAAAATAAAGTTCCTAGGTCTAATAATGCATAAACATAAAGGTGGAAGTCTTGAAACGTACTAATAACCACATTAGGAGAAGTTTCTTGATCTTGTTAAGTATGAAGGAATAGAGTCATATCTGATGATGTCCAATGGTCATAATATAAGTGGAACCATGCAGAGTAAGGTGATGAAGAATTAGTTTGGCCCTACTGATGATCATTTCTTCCCTTCCATATACCCGTTGGGCAATCCCTTATCCTATGGCCTATATTTCCACACCTAAAACATGCATCCTTTTTATCCATACACTCACCTCTATGATTCCTACCATACCTCTTACAAACTTGAATTGTGAGGAAAATGTTCATACTATTGTGGGACTTAGAGCCTGGCACTCTATCACGAATATATGGCCGGAACTCAGGCTCTGGAGAACTGGCAGAAGATGGGACTAGGGCTTAAGATTTCTGGAGGAACTGAGAATGATTTCCACCATTAGATCTTTGCTGAGAAAAGTTAAAACTACCTGTTTTATCCCTCTTGTTCTCCTTTTTATTTTCTTTGAGATTCTCTTCCTCAATATGTTGAGCATGAACCATCAGTATAGAGAGATCCATTTCCTTAATCAACATATTTGTTCTGCACTCTTTGACTATATTTTCAGAAACTCTCAACACAAACTTATTCATTCTGAACGTAGCATAGGCCACTATAATCAGATTATACCTTACCAACTGGGTGAATTTGAGCGATTAATCTTTATGCTCATATTACCCTGCTTTAGATTGATGAACTCTTACACTTTGGCCTCCCTCATTTTGAGTGGAAAGAACTAGTCTAAGAAGGCAGTAGTAAACGCATCCTACTCTACAGGTTCTGTGTCAGCCCCTCTATCCTCTTTTCATTGCTTGACCTTATTGCTTGACCCAAGTGTGAGCTACCCCTTGCAACTGGTAAGCAGCTAAATTATCACTTTCACTGAAGGAAACATACATGATATCAGCCACTTTCTGCGCACAATCCAAAAACTCTTATGGATTCTTCTTAGACTTGGTTCCAGAGAACACTGGAGAATTTATCTGAGTAAAGTCATGGATCCTAGAAGCTGACTATTCACTACTGGATTAGCTAGGACAACAACGTGCTGGTTATTCTGGGTAGCCATAGAGTTGGCCAAAATTGTGAAAGCTGTCCTAAATTCGGCATGGGAGAGATGTTCATTCAGAGGGTCTTCCTGAATAGGTGGCAGTGTCGGTTAGTCCTTATTCCTTCATTCATTATTCCTTTTAGGAGGCATTTTCTTTAAATGGATGAAGGAAGAATTAGAAGAGGGAACTCAATAGAGTTCATGCTCCATTGCATGATATGAATAATGAAGAAAATGATACTTTTCTAAGATGTTTTGTAGCCTCTTGCCCATAAGTATGGCACATTTCACACCCATGACCAGGACTATACTTAACGCAACTTGCAGACACACTAGGAAACTTTAAACTTGATGCTTTGATACTAAGTTTGTCACAATCTGAGACTACCTCATGATTGTAACACGGTGCTTAGAGTCAAAAGTGACCCCAAGCTAACCCATGGTATGGTACCTGCTGTGAGCACTGAAGATAATAACTAAATAACAAAATATATGGAAGCTTAACTGGAGAAAAACTAATAAGATATAATACAAAAACAATACTCAATGTATTTGAATATATGATAAAATTGAATTCATGTTTGACTATCTGAAAGCCTCTAATCATTAGGAGTTAATGGGACAAACCCCTAACTAACTCTGAATGATAGTAAAAAAGAAGTACTAAAAGTAACAATGAATAACTTATTCTCGAAGGATAAGAAGTCGCCATGACTACTCCTGAGTAATACAGGAATAGACTACGTGTGATTTAGGAATTGAGTATCCAAACCTATTTTGTGAAATCAATATAGCACAAAAGAGATTATACAATCAGTACTTTGAATGTACTGGTATGTGAGATAAGGACTAGCTGATGCATATATAAGTAGTGGTACTGGGCATGAATGCATGAACATGTAAATCGAATACAAGACCAAGTAAAGCATGTGTAGTAATAATTTGTAAAATTATTTAACTGACTAATTGATCAACTGGACACTTGGTCATGCAATCCTGACTGGTATAATCTGAATAACTAATAGAGACAGTGGTAGCTAACTATAACCTATATGTCCCAATCTGAGCTAATCGGGGTCCAACCCATAACCTATTTGGAAGGGTGTTGGTACCATGCTAGGGGTACCACTAATGGATGGTATGGATCCACTAAACTGATGTCTCAAAGAACAATGGTGTCATGCCTCTACTGATGGGGGACCCCTCATAATCTATAGTGACACTATAGTTCTGGAACTTAGGGACTGCTACTAATGACTCAAGCCTAACTAACGGGGGAACCGCCATCCCTGTGTTCACTCGGTGCTAATTGTTACTCCCAACTGAATGACACTAGTAATGAAAATTGCTTAACATGATTCAATACTGATACGAATTATTGAATTTCATGACTTAAACTCAAGAATTCAACAATTTATTCAAAATAATGAATTATCATGATTAACGTACGAAGAATACTTGAAGTTATGGGGAAACACTATTTCATGGTTGAATTCAAGAAATTCATGGAGGAATCATGGAGTTTCTGTAAGACCCCATAAGATCCTTGCTCATTTTCGATTACTATTCCATGTTAAAGGGGTCCAAGACTTAGAATATTTCACTAAGTGTTAAGACTTAGTCACTTCTAAAGCTCCTAAACTTTGATGATTTTATTTTTGACCTTCCCAACATTGGAACATTAATTTTTAAGTTTATTCATGATTGAGACAGTCAATAGTACATCTTGGATGAGTTTCAAAATTTTAGGACGAGCGTAAGGGTATGTTTGGACTTTCTAAACAACAACAGCCCGTGATTAGGCTATGGCGCACGTTCTATTTCACCCATAGGGGTGCCCAAAATAGATCTCTCTACACATGTTTCAGTTCAACACTCCGGAGCCCACAGCGCTCGCTCCATAGCGTGCCCCCTTATTTTCCATCTTTTTATTTCTATTTTTGCAAAGGCAATTGGGTCTCTTCCCATTATCCATTTGGTCCATAACACGGGATTTTGGGTCCCAACAGCATAATTTGCTATCTTATTCACAAAATCCTCTCAAAAAAAGCCTCTTCTTTCAAGAAACAAACCCTAGCATCTTCAAAATGATCAAGGGATTCAAGCTTAGTTTTCAAGAAAATCACGAAAAACTTTCACAAATTCATCAATTATGGTATGTGTGATGTTTATTCATGGGTCCTTTTCACCCATGGATTTTAAAAATCCTTTTTAAAGATTTGAATCATGAATTTACATATTTACAGTAAATTTTCTCCATAAATCAATATGAATTTTGATTTTTACATGGTATTTACAAATAATTATTTTTGAAGTTAAACCCTAAATGATAGAATAATGATGTTTTCATGTGTAATCCCTAATTTATGGTTTAGTATTGTAGCCATCTGATTACTACATATTTTAAACTAGTTGTTTACTTAGTCTCTATATTTTCAGAATGGTTTTAGACACATATGAGCATTATTAGTCCAGTCAGTTATCATGTCAGTCAAACATAGATCAGTTTAGTAATCCAAGCTAGTTCCTTCTTCAGTTAAACTTAATTATGTTCTGTAATCAGTGTCAGTTCAATTGGGAGTAGAATTAGCACTGAGTGAATACAGGATGACGACTTCCTCTTAAGAGTCACCTGTTAGTTAGGCGGAGTCATTAGTAGTAGTCCCTACATTCCAGAACTATATATCCAGTATTGGATATGAGGAGTCACCCATCATTTTAGGCTTGACTTCCTCTCAGTGGTCACCCATCAATTTAGGCTCGACTTTTTGTTAAAGGGTCACCCGTCAGTTTAGGCTTAACACCGACAGCCAGTGTTAGTACCCGTGATGTGGTACTAGCACCCTTCCAACTGGGGTCACAGGTTGAACCACAATCATCTTAGCTTAGAGGTATGTTGGTTAGATGATACCTCCTAGAGTTTCAATTTTAGTATTCAGTTCAGTTTTTCTTGATCATAGCATACAGTTTATCAGTATTCAGTTATCAGATTTCAGTATTTCAGTTTACAAACTATTTCAGAATAATGTTATATGCTTGGTCATGAATTCTTGAATTTTAAAGATTTTATGCTTTCATATCAATTATTAAGCTATCTTATGATGTTCAGTCAGTCTTTACTTCATGCACATAGACCATATATATCAGCCTAAACTCATCTCGTATACTTTTACATTCAAAGTACTAACCACATACTTATTTCTTGCGCTATGATATTTAATATCATAGGTTCAGATGCACAATTTCCTAATCATTTTTAGACAGTTCATCTTATCAGTAGCAGCAGCAGTGGTGTGTGCTCATGTCTTAAGGACTTATTATGTTTCTTTCAGTTAGTCAGTCAAAGTTGTCTTGGTCATGCTCAAGAGTGCTTAGGTATAGTTTCCTATGTTTTATACTGATTAGATTTAATTAGTGTCGAGGGTCCTTGGTAGAGTTGTCTAGATGAGCTTGTAGTAGAGTTATTACAGGTGAAATGAGCCTAGAGTTAAGCTGAAATCTAGTCTATAGTCAAAAGGTTGATTATAATGGATTTCCTTGGTGCTTGTGAAGTCAAGCCGTGGTTTTACCTCCCTTGAGCAAGGAGGTTTCCACATTAAATCCTGTGTGTTGTTTTTTTCCTGAACTTGCCTTTAGTTTTCCTGCACTCTATGTTGTCCCTCACTGTATGTTGCAACCCCTATTGGTTCCAACAATTGGTATCAGAGCGATGTCACTCTAAAAGGTTCACACCTAGAGTGTCTTAGTCAGTATAAGTGCTTCACATAATTTGGAAGAAGGGAAATCAACCACTAGACCAACTAGATTCAATGGACAGTATTATGGGAGGTGAAAAATAAGGATGTTTGACTTCATTATGGATGAGGTTAGTGATCTAATGGACATTATTCTTGATGGTTCTCATATACCTATAAGAGAAGTCAAAGAAGGATATGTTACTAGAATGGTTATTAAAAGTAATAGGGAATTCAATGAAGAAGACAAAAAGAATTGATCTAGAAGAACTACAAGGCAAAGAAACTACTAGTGTGTGGTATAGGTCCAGATGAATACAAAAGATTTCTGCATTTGAAAATGTTAAAGAAATCTAGGATTGCCTAAAAACTGTTCATGAGGGAATTATAAATATGAAGGATTTGAACGTTGACATACTGATAACACAGTAGGAAACCTTTACTATAAAGGAAGGAGAGGCAATACAATAAATACATACAATATCCACTTCCATCACAAATGAGCTACACTGCTTAGGAGAAGTGATTCTATTGTATAAGAAATTAAGGAAGATTATAGTTGTTCTTCCCAAGTCATGGGAAAGCAAAGTGGATGTTATAACTGAGGAAAGATACCTAAAGACCCTCACTATGGATGAAATTATTAGGAACTTGAAAACCCATAAACTCAAAAAGTAGCAAGGAGAAGAGAAAAAAAGAAGTAAAAAGGTAAAAATTCTTGGAATTAAAGGCTTCAAGGTCAGGTTCAAATGAAGAATACACTGATGTTGCCTACTTGGCAAAAACAATTGTTAGAGCTATGAGAAAAAATGGCCAGTTTCAAAGAAGTAGAAGTTGTAGCTGAAAAGAAGCCACTATGGAAGTTTGTCATAGCTATGGAAGTCCTGAACATCTCATTAACGATTGTCCAATGCATAAAATGTACTATCATGATTATCTCAACAATGGAGATGACAAAGGAAAGAACAGGGACTAGGTCCCTATAAAATTAAGAAGACAGGTTGCAGCTAATCTTGTAGTTAAACGAGCCTTAGCTGGTTGGGGTGACTCCTCTAGTGAATCTAATAAAGGTGAGAAGTCTACAGATATTTCCATGCTTGAAGTGGAAGATGAGAAAGTGACCTTTGATTCCTTCTTTGCCTTCATAGAAGACACTGAAAATGAAGAAAAAATGAGGAAACTATCTCTAACATTAAGAAGAATTTTTAAAATTATTTTGATAGAAAGATAAAGAAGCTAGAAAATGTATTGATTGGTATAGTGTACAAACTTAGTACTGAGAAAAATGGTCTAGAAGAAAAGATAGAGAATTGGGACCTTGAATTAATTACCTTAACTCTCTATATTTCTTAAATAGAAGACAGTGTGCTAAATTAAAATTTAACGATCTGAGTTTGGTGAGACAACTACAGAAAGAAAATACTTCTGATTGTATAGTGAAGAAAGAATCCCTACAACTTCAAATTGAGCTTGAAGTGAAATTAGAGGATTCTCAAAGGCTTCTCATGACTGTACTTCAGAAGAATGGGGAGTTAGAAAGGGACCTTGTCCATCTAAGGGAAGAACTCAAAAAAACCCTTTAGTAGACTTCATCCTCACAAATCCCTTCTAACCTAACTGGTCAAGGAGTCAATAATGGTAAGGGCCTTAGATCTCAGCATAAAACTCATTCATCTGGGTCAAAAGGCAAGGTTTATTAAACTGTCAAAAACAAAGCATATAAATCCTTGTGCACTGACTGTGGAAGAGATAGACACCTGAAAGAAAGTTGTCAAAGTTAGAATAGACAAAAAAATGTTCAATGAGACATATCCAGCAAGAGAATTCCTATCTAAAGAATTTTATGTTCTTGAAAAGTATGAATAAAAACTCTCTACCTAGATGGACCAAGAAGGATTTTTTCACTCTATTGTCCTACTACTAGGAACTTAGACTCAAGTGGGTTCCCAAATCTGACAAGTGATCATGGTCTTAGGTATGAGGAAGAGAATGCAGTCAGGACTAATCATTAAAAATGAGTGATCAAAAAGCTCAATGTTGAAAGGTCTGACTATATACTCTCACTTAATACACTTCAAAATAAAAGTGTCTTGGGTGGAATAATTAATTTTAAATCACCTGATCCATGGTAGAATATAGCTGAAAATCTCTATGACAAGAAGAAAACTCTGTAATTTGAAGAAAGAGGGTTGATGATATTGAAGATGATAAGTAAAGGTTGGAAAGTACATATGAGAATGGTAATGATGTAAAATACAATCATTGATCCCATCTTAAGACTAAGATCAATCAGAAGGTGTATTGATAAAACAATGACGAGCCTTGTCCCTAAAAAAACTCATCTCAAGTGAAAAAGCTTTAGCCTTGTGAATAAAGTCAAGTCTGAGACCTGATCTTTACACCTATTTCCATAACAAGTCATGGTATGAAGTAGTGTATTAAAACTAACAAGTTGTTGTTGGTATTGATCAAATCAACCTGACTCACTAGATGAATCATCTTCTCTTCAAAAATTGAGCTATGTTCAAGAGACAGGTATCCTTGGTAAATTAGGTGCATTTTGATCTAACTCAGTACCATACCCTTGCAGGTATACACCCATGGGAGAAACTTTGGAGGTGGATAGATGTTACAAGTACAAAGTTGAAGATTCACTCAAATTAGAAAGGGACCTGGTCCCATCTCTCAGGTTAGTATTATTTATGTGCAAATTTTGCTTGTTTTGTCAAGAAAAAGTTGTGTCCTCCCTGTCCTTATGTTACAAAAAGTTTTAAAAGATAAGGTGAGTCGCCTAAAATTTGATATTGATTATATCTTGTTCCCATAGAAAACCCTTCATGGTTCTTATTGTTCCCTTAAATCTAGATGCACCCACTCGTTCTCTTCTCTAAGAGGAAAATCCAAATCCCAAAAGAGAAGTAACATCCTGATGGCTGCATATCTCCTAGTTTTATGTCCTTCAAAGGATTATGAGCTTAGCATTGTGAAAAATCCCTTCCCAAACTTTCCTGAAAAACATCCTTCTTCTCCTACTTTTTGAAAGTTTAACTCATTCATCATTCAACCTATTGATGAGGAATCATCCCTGAATCCTCAAACTGTTTTGATGGTGTTGTGATGGATGAAACCTGGGTTGCTGAAAATCTTATATTGTTGTCAAATAGACCAAGAAAGAGCATAGTTGATCACAAGAAAAATAGTATCAGTAAAATACCTAGAATCTCTGTAAAATGGTTTGGAATTTTTACTGAGAAGCAGCTGACACTTCAGGGACCTGGTCCTAAGAAGAGAAAAGTAGATAAAAAAGAATTTGTGATTGCCTATACTAGAAGAAAAAATGGGGACAAAAGTAAGGTTGTATCCAAGGAAGTTAGAATTAGGTTCTTGAAGAATCAAAAGGTGTTAAATGGAAGTATTTTTTTAGTCAAATATATTAATAAAACTTGGTATGGTGGAATTAGTTGAGCTGGAGCAACAAGGTTGGATGCATCTCATGGAAGGACCTATTCCTATTATTTTTGATAAGATAGTCAGGGAATTCTATTTCACTTTGGAATTCTTAGAAGATGGGATAAATTTGACTGCATAGGTCCAAGGAAAGAAAACAAAGCGGAATGAGGAAACACTAAGAAGGATTTTAAAATTTCCTATATATAGGGTAAGAATTCTCCCTAAGCAGTTGCCTTCAATAGAATTCTTAGCAAATGCAACCAAGGTCAAAGGAAAATTTGTGGGTGCAGTGAATAGGAACTCATTTAAGAGTGAGTTTTAATTGATTTTTTACTTTGTGAACAAGGTAATTTGTCCTAGGTCACAAAAGAGAATTATTTCCTCGGACACTGATTTATATGTGATGAAATGCTTTAGTTGCTTTGAATTCATTAATCTACCTGCATTGATGATAGAACACATTCACAAAGGAGTTCTTAGGAAAAATGGAAAGTATGGCATGCCTTATGGATATTATTTGAACAAAGTACTTGATCACTATGGCATTGTCTATGATTTTGGAACCCAAGGATTTGTGGTTCAAATTCTTGGCATGTAAACATTGGACAAAATAGAGTATGTCAAATCAGGTAGCATTTCTCAAAAGGAGCTCAGCAAATAAATAGAAGAACTAAAGTTCAACCTAGTTGCCAAGGATGAAGAAATTAGCAAGCTCCAGGTGACAATTCAATATCTCTCCAAAAGAAGCCCATATGACTCTGAAATGCTTAAAACTAAGAATGTTGAACTAAATAAGTATGAGTCAATCTTAATTGATGAGGTCCTTAGGCTGAATACAGAGATAAGGCATCTCAACAATAACCTAACCCTAATCCTTCAAAATATTTTTCCCGATCCTTCACCTATTAATCCTTCTTGATTCCTATGGCTTTTTCCCTAGAACATTTAAATTATTCACTATAATGATACTTATCCTTCACTTATGAATGAATCTTTGCTTTATGTGTTATATTTGTTACCTTTAACTTGCAAAGTTGTTATTAATCTTGGTGTTGCCCCAGTGAACAAGATTTAACTAATTTGTTCTTAATTCACTTTTGGTTTACTATTTTCACTTTTTAATGATGCCCAAAGGGGTAATACTGAGTAGATATAATAGGGGACCAGGTACTAGGTGAATATGCATTATATGATGATAGGGATAAGTATGGTAAGGAATGGTGACAGGGGGAAGAAAACATATGCTAAGAGTTTTTGCTACATATGACAACAAGGGACTAGGTCCTTATGTTGCATGATAGTGGAAGCATAATATAGGGGGAACATTCATCTTCAGAGTGGTAATTACACTGATTAAATGTTATGGATCTGCTCAAAGTTGTATAGCTAGTTTGTCATCAATAAAAAAAGGGGAAATTGCTATATGTAGTTTTGATGATGACCATCAAACTTCAAGGGACCAGGTCCCAAGATGTTCATGGTACAGTACAACTGGAACGCATGTTTGCACAGTTTTATACTCTTGTGTAACAAACTTTTAGGTGTTTCTTATACTAATTAGGACACCTGGTCTAATGATATTTCATTCTTAATCATCACTCCTCTATAAAGAAAAAATATGCTTCATCATTAAATAGGTTTTGGACAAATCTAAAGAGTGAAGAGAGGCAGGAAAAACTCTATTTCAAGATTGCTCAAGCATTGATCATGTGCTTATTTTTATAGTATGCTTAAAGTGTGAATGAGTGTTCTTGAGTGTTGATTTGTAATAGAATTACTCATGCTATAAGAGTAATGCCTTGTTTTATTTATTCTCGAGAGTGCTTAGGTAGAGTTGCCTAAGTTTGATACTGATTAGAGTTAATCAGTGTAGAGGGTACTTGGCAGAGTTGTCAAGATGAGTTTGTAGAAGAGTTATTAAAAGTGAAAGGATCCTAGAGTTTGGATGAAATATAATTTGTAATCAAAAGGTTAATTATAGTGGATTTCTTTGGTACTTTTGAGGGAAAGTCAAGGTTTTTTCTCCCTTGAGCAAGGAGATTTCCACGTTAAATCTTGTGTGTTGTTTCTTTCCTGCACTACCTTTAGTTTCCTGTACTCTATTATTTGATTACCTGTGATTGACTTTGAGAGACTTGGTCCTTCGCTATGTGAGGCAACCACCAAGGATTCCAACACCTATTGATTTCATCTTCAAAACAACTTCAAAACTTGGATTTCAAACTAGTAATTTTGGGAGTTTTATTTGGTTTTTTTAACTTTCCAATTTTTATTTAATAGTAGATATTGACTCATAAGTTGTGTGATTTTATTGAGACGCCCTTGATTTTGAGTGGTTTATGAAAAGAAAATATTTTATCAATGGGTAAAAGATGAAATATTTAGGTAAATTATGTGTTTTTGTTGAGACGCCCTTTATTTTTGTAGAGTTTGTGTAGATAATACATCTTATCAATGGGTCAAATAAAAAATATTTAGGTAAATTATTATCTCAAATATTTACCATTCTTATGAGTTTTTCAGTTTTTTTGTTAAAAATATTTAGATATGGTTAAAATTTCATTCATTTATCATAAATTTTATCCATAATGACACTTCAGTTTAAATTTAATATGCTAGGGGTTATAATAATATATAAACAAATGCTCAAACTTAGACTCAATGGGTAAGAACATCAAGACAACTCAAACACCCCAACTTACAAAATGATCACCTAGGCACCGCTAAAATTTACACTCAAGTCGTGCTAGTAGTCATAGAAGGGTTGGGGTGAGGTCTGTGCTCCCAATTTGATAGTGTAGAGTACTACCTCGTGGGTGTTTTATTTATGTTACTTCATCTTGTTTCATATTTTATTAAGACTTTCTCAACTATCTTTTGTCCTTAGACGAGGGTCTATTAGAAATAGCCTCTCTACTTCTTGAGAGGTAGTGGTGTGGACTGCATACATTTTACCCTCCCCATACACCACTATGTGGGAATAAATTGGGTATGTTAATGTTGTTGTTGAAGTATGGAAAACTTAATTATCAAACAAATCTTTGGTTTTAACTATTTTTCCTTCAGGGTTGATTTTTGAACAATTTTTGGACCTAGAACAAAAGTAGCTGCTATGGATATTTTTAGATCCTTTTAAGTATAGATTATATTTTTGATAAATATGGTTCATTTAGAAGCCACTCATAAATTAAAATCTTCATGTTGTAGGGTCTAGGATAATATTTTGGATTTGAAGATAGGTTATGGCTTAACATTTTTAAAACTAGGATGGGTATGTTATCCATTCAGGTAAATCATGGTATGAGTTGGGGATATTATCATGAGAATCAAATTTTGAGATATTTATATAGTTGGGTTTCCCATGTAGAGGCCTATTTGAGTATTATTGTTGACTTGGGAGATCATTATTATTGTGATGCCTGAGTAAGGTCTTTTGTGAAAATTATATCTGACTGGAAAAATGGTTATTGTGGTAATACCCGAGTGGAGTTGATATTGGTCTTGTTGAAGAATTATTTGCCATCTATCCTTGTTATAATGCCCGAGTGAGTTCTTAAAATGATAGTATGATGTCTTATATGACTATTCATTACCGTGGTACCATGTGATGGCTTATATCATGATTTATTGAGATATTAAGGAGATTTGAGCACATTTGATACGTTCATTGACTTGATTCATTATATATGATATTGTATTCGTTATGAGAATACATCATCAGATCATTCATCCATATATAGGGAATTGGTACCACAGAGAAAATAGATTTTGAAAGAAAATGAAACGCTTTATAAAACTTGACCCGAAAATATTCTGAAAAAATTAATTGAGACATGACATTGAAATTATGAAAGCATATAGTTTGTGCACCCCATAGGTTTTTTCCTAAAATCTTATGCTTAGAAGGCGTATACAAGGCCATGTGATGGCTTCCATGTAGTGGCTTACTTCATCATCATCCTATTATATTTGCATTGCATTGCATTATTTTCACTTCAATTTATGTGTTTCTTATTGCATATTTCGCCTTGTCTTACATATTTGTGTGTAGTTATTCTTATATTGATAGTATATTTGTAGAACTATTAGGAGTTACAATTTGAGCAATTGTTGGAAATTTTTCTATATGTAGGTAAATGCATGCCCAGAGTATCCTTTACTTTTTTAGTTTTCTACTTTTCTCTACAGGCCTATCATACTTACTGAGTACAAGTGAACCATACTAAATCCTACTTTTGTGTTTGTTCAATGCACATCCCAGTATGAGTGCGACCCGCAAAGCTACTTTGTGTTGTGGAAGTTGATCCATAGTACTGGTTAACTCCCCTCCGGAGCCTTGTTTTAGCCTCCAAGTCTTTACTTGTATTTAGATATAGTCATGTATTATCAAATTTTTGTATTGTGCTAGATGCACTTTATACTCACGATACTAGGTTTTTGGATTCATTTTTATTTTTATTCATATATTTTGGATTTTATGATTATATGGCCTAACTTTGTTCTAGAAGTCTTGTATTGCTTCATTCATTTCTCTTTTTCATATTTCATATCAGTTTTTATTTTAGGCTTACCTACTAAGGTTGGGTCAAGGTATGTGCCATCATGACCTTGATTTTTGGGTTATGACAAATTTGTATTAGATTACTAGGTTAACTATTGTTAAAGTAAAAGAGCAAGATGTTTAATAGAATCGTGTGGATCGACATATTGATGTCCATATCAATCTTTGGGAGACTGTGTCATATTTTTTAGAAAAATTCTCTAATCAATTCTATATTGTGTATAATATTCATACCCACTATCCTAAAATTGTATTCCATTTATTATGTGCATATGGTGAGGACTACATCTACAATTATTAATGATCTTGAGTCGGCACCCGCTGTTGGAGCCCAAGTTGAGCGGAAAGAAAGGGGTTGTAGTCGATACAGAGGTAGAGGCTGGGCACCATAAGTGTATCCAACTAGGGAAAAACTAGGTAAGCCTCTGCTAAACCTGAGATTAAGCATGGTGAGGAGGTTCATCAGCCAAAGGATGTGGGACTAGTTCAGGCCTCTTAAGGACTATGGTTATCCTAATATTATAGGATCTATTAGTTTGTTTTTTGAGTCACTTGGTTGGCATTCCCTAGGATGTTATTCTATTGGGTACGCCATATGGTTTTCAAACTATAAGAAGTGTACAAATGCCAGGGCATGATAGTACTCATGGTTTTCAGACTCCTAGGGCACAACCAACTACTGTGGTGACCCTATGTGTTGATACTTTTCCTACGATATTGGTTGTCCCACCTATTTCTATAAGTCTTGTTATGTCTACAAATGAGTAGAAGAGATATAAGAGATTTATCAGACCATACCCTTCCAAGATTAATGGTGCCATTAGTGAGTACTCTAATAAGTTTTTAACTAAATATTGGGAGAGTCCCATGGTGTTACTTACACTATCTACTAGTTGACTGATATGGTAGGTAGTGGTGGAGGTTTTTTTTTAGTTGTATACTAGTGGGTGTCTCTCAATTGACATGGACTCAATTTTCAGACGCTTTTCTGGAAAGGCTTAAGCCATTTATCTTGAGGGACCAGCGAAGAGATGAGTTTAATCATTTAGAGTAGGGCTCCATGACTATTATTGAGTACAAAGCTTGTTTTCATGCCTTTTACAGATATGCCATTGCTAGAAACTTGATTGAGTTTGAGAGCATCAAAAAGTTTGTTAAGGGTTTGTCTAGTTACTACCAGTTGGAGATGGCTCAGTTGGTGGTTTTTGGTGGTTCTTTTTAGAGTATTATGGATCATGACAAGATGATTGAGACTATTTGTTAGGGTATATAGAGTAGTAGTGCTAAAAGGATGAATCGACTAGGTGACTGGGCGGATGGTGACTTATGTAGTGGTTGGCCTTCCTACCAGAATGCCTTCTTGGTCAAAGAGCCCTTTTTAGTAATAAGGATGCAGGAAGCACAGAAACTTGCGCGAAGGACGTTTTCTTCTCTGCACTGTAATTGCTAGAGCTATTGAGTTTGACTTCTATTACATGAAAAAAACATTTTTAAGAGAGGAAATCTTTATTTCTAGGGAATCTATGCTTACTAAGCTTGTGTTTGAACTTTATGCCTTTGCCTTAGCGCATCTTGTATGCTCTTCCTGTAGTGCCCCTTCTTCCTTCTTATCTCTTTCTTTGTCGCCTTCGGATTGGAGCACTCCTCTCTATGTTGTTCCTTTCAGTTCAGGCCATGAGAGCGGTACCAAATTGAGGAAAACTCTAAATACGAGATACGGCCTTAAAAAGATGTGTCAAAGTCGGCTAGTGAGACAGGGGCAATGAAGATAGATTACCAAGTTTAGCATAGACATATAATATTAATCGGGCAAGTTGTTGTGTAGAGCATGAATAAGGTGGATTTTTTTGTGGGTCCTGGCCATCTAAATCAATTCAAAACAAAAAGTATTTATATCTGGCATTGTTATTATTACAGTGTTATCTGCACCCAGCCGCACGTAATCATTCTTCCCAACGAGCCCTTTTTAATTTGGAAGGCAGGTTTTTAGTGGTCATGCATCTTGAGGTAGATATTTCCTGATCAAAGATACTCATGGTTATCATAGTAGACCGGTTCAGGCAGATTTGTAGAGTTCAGATAATAGGCTTGTGGGTTTTGAGACTTTTAGTGGTCATAGATCATGTCATATCTGCTAAGGGTCTTGATCTATTTTATCAGGTTATAGAGGGTGTTATAGTTCTTCTAGGCCCTCTAAGCATGATTATTCTACAAATGGATGTTTTTTGTGTGATAAGCATGGTTACTTAGAGAGGGATTGTCCTGGTGTATGATTGGTTCTTCCCAACAAGGGTCTCAGCTTTAGCTTTGTCCGACTACAGTGCCAGCGGTTAAAGGTAGTACATATGATAGTAGAGGTGGCTCTAGAGGTTCTAAAGGTGGGCCTTGGGGAGCTTTTGGTGGTGGATAAGGATTCACTCAGTGTCAGGATCCAACTCATGGATCATACATGCACCTACCCAACTCTACCCTAGATAGGAGAACCCTTACAACCCAACTATTTAAATTAAATATGGAAGTTAAGCAAATGATCTTTAAAAGAAACACTCCTTAAACCAAGAAGAATTCTTATCCAACATATTTGTTAACTGATTGAAAGGCAAAAAAAAATTAGTAAGTTCCTAGAACCAAATCTAAACTGGTCCAAGAACACTAAGTCAAGAAAAGAAAGAACCTAGACATAACATCCATGTAAAAGTTAGATGACATGAGCTGCTGAAGAGCAACCATCAACGTACTGATAGAAACTCCAACTGACCTACAATATGGCTTTATCACCAAGCGAAGATATAGTAAGTGTAGTATCCTTAGAACCACACTATTGGTAGGTATCATCTTTCGATCAGGGTAAAAAACAAATAACAAAAATAGTAAAGGACGAAATCATGACACTAGTTAAGTTTTTTGATAATTAAACCCCTCTTTTCAGGTCATTGACATGTTGCCCTTAGCATTTCTATGAACTACCTACCATTTAACATTTTTGTGTATATTTTTCCTTTGATAATTTGGCACTCCGTAATTTACCAAATTCTAGTCTTACCTTCTTCACTAACAGAACCACGATCTTATGCGCAACATAATTATAACCGGTTACCCACATCTAAAGTATAAGACAACTACTAGTTTGACCATTTATAAAACTATAAGAACCAGACCAGATTACCCAATACCCCATATATATGACATGTAGCATGAAGCAAGTAAAATGATGACACTTCATCTCAAAAAGATATCCTAGTACAGAAATAAATCAATTACACTTAAGCAGATTCTTTCAACCACAGTCACCATAGTAAATATGTTTAATAAAATGATGAATGTATGCATGCAAGGTGTACAGACATACTAGATTCATAATTTGCTCGTAACTATGACCTACAGGGGATGAACTCGGTCTATGTACCAATACCGGTGTGGTACCCAATCCAATAACAGTGTCAATATGTCACAACCCAATTTCTCAGGTCATGATGGCACCAACTATAACCCACCAGTAGGTAAGACAACATATAGTCTGGAATCATTAGTAACGGACTACCAAAAGAAATAAACGAAGATGGTGGAATAATTATAATAAAAGACTAATATATATATAAGACAGTTCCAAAATCTAGCGGAATTAGTATAGGAGTTTCAAATATACTAACAATACAAAATGGGGTACTAAATGAATATATAGGTACAAACCCTTCTCTAAATATAACATGGAAATCCATCTAATCTACAATAGGGACAATAGTAGTACTCCAAAAGCCAAGAGCTCACCCTAAATCTCCAATCCATAGCTGCTATGCATGATGCACACAACAACAGCGAGAACCCATACTATGATCTGCAGGCTGTAGAAATGTAGTATGAGTACCAAACACGTGGTACTCAGAAGGAAATTGCCTACTGAGCTCCAAAGATAATACAAATATAGATAACATGGGATCAAGAATGTAAACTACAACCCAAATATCCAAGAAGATGACATAATAAAACTAGAGAGGCAATAAGGATTAACTATTCAATATACTTAGTAACTAAAGCACTATATCGTATATCACTAGCAATATACAAATAAAGAATGGAAGAAGGATATATAGTAGTATAAAAGGCCAAGGCATTCATATACAAAATAAAGAAATGAGGGAATAGAGAAATATATGGTAATATTATAGCTACATATATGCGTATACATATAGGTATACAAGACTAACTCAAAGGGGCACAACCTAAAGTAGTCAATCTAGCACCACAAGGCATCCTATTCAAGTATGAAACTAATGCTTGTATAAACGAGTTTCCTAATCTAAATATCTTAATGTGAGATAATTATCCATGATAAAATAACCATAAGAGAAAGGAATTAAAATCATACCTCAAATTCCAGTATCAGTGCATAATCTGTCTACCATGAACTAACTATAATAATAATAAGGTATTCAGCTAGTCTGGATAAACAATACCTAAACCGAGTGCCATAACCCAGAAGGCTCAATCAATACACATCACAGCAAATAACACTCATAACCTGTACCTATGCAACCTCCTATAAGGATGATAGGTATAGGGACCAAACAACATACTGGTGATAGGTAATGCATATGCAAGAATAAATGCAAAGTAAATCCATATTACCACAATCTATCTAAATGCCATAAAACCCAGTGTATACACCTATTCTAGCTCGATGGCTCACAAAAGAAGGACCTACGATGACCTCTTTTCTCTAGCATGATGACTCATGGATAAAAGGGACCTATGGGGTTCAGGAGTACCCATATACATCGACTTGGTCTAGATTAAAGATTTCCCATCATCATCATCATAATCAATCTACTTTATCCAGTACTGGAGAGATGTATATATAACAATGACATGGACTCAAACCATGGATAAAAGAATATGGGGTCGTTTAGTTGGGACATTATTATCCAAGGATAACTAATATTGGGATTAGTTATCTCGGGATTACCCAGGATAACTTATCCCACCATGTATATGGGATAAGTTATACCATCACTATGGTGTAAATGGTGGTATAAGTTATCCCACCATTGATTAATCCCTCCAACCAAACACTCGTTCAATTGATCTTTATATTTTATCTCAAGATTACTTATCCCTTGGATTACTTATACCTCAAACCAAACGACCTCAATATGTATATAAATCCATTTCCCGGGGTCAACTCTAGGTCTAAATAATCATAAAAGTATAGAAAGGGGTGGAATCTATCTCGGCTGAAGTAAGTAGTAGTAGTAGTAGTAGTAAAATCGTGGACCAAAATCTATCTCGGTCAAATATTTAAAACATCATTTTTAGTTCTAAAAGGTCATAAATCATTCATTAAGGTAGTACAATTCCCATTGAGAAAGAATCCTTTTTAAAAGTGAAAATTGGAAATATATCCCCTTTTAGGAAAACAATAGTAAAACCCTAATTTTAATTAAAATCGTACCATTAAGTGAGCATGAATGTATCGAATTTATGCATGCCATTATTAGTATCCAACAACAACAATAACATACCCAGTGTATTCCCACCTAGTGGGGTTTGGGGATGGTAGAGTGTACGCAGACCATACCACTAGCTCTAGAGAAGTAGAGAGGCTGTTTCTGATAGACCCCCGGCTTAGGACCCATAACAGTATTACAAATACAAAAAGTAAGCAGATACAAACTAGTATGGTACACAAAACAAACTAACAGTATAACAAACACAAAAGATAAGTACATAATAAACTAGTATAGGATGCAAAAAAGCCAACACCACTAATCCCAAAAACTACAGCCCCAACACTACGAACCAGAAACTCCAGACCCAAAGGAGCAATCCCTTATTACTATCGCCGTTCTCCCACCCCCTAACCATCTACCCTAATCCGCATCCTCTACACCTTCCTATCAAGGGTCATGTCCTCTGTAAGCTGTAATTGCTCCATATCATGCCTAATCACCTCCCTCCAATATTTCTTTAGTCTACCTCTAGCCTGCCTAAAACCATCCATAGCCAGAGTCTCACACCTCTACACTGGAGCATCAAGGCCCCTCCTCATCACATACCCAAACCAACGTAGCATTACTTCTCGTAACTTATCCTTCACCGAGGCAACTCCCACCTTCTCCCGAATAATCTCATTCCTCACCCTATTTTTTATGGTATGTACATACATCCATCACAACATTTGCATCTCCGCCACCTTCACCTTTTAGATGTGGGAGTTCTTAACTGGCCAATACTCCACCCCATACAGCATATCCATCCGGACTACCACTCTATAGAACTTACCTTTAAGCTTTGGGGGCACCTTCTTATCACAAAGAACTCCTAAAGCAAGCCTCCACTTCAACCACCCTGCCCCAATATGATGCATGACATCCTCATCAATCTTACTATTACCCTGAGTTATAGACCCCAGATACCTGAAACTCTCCCTCTTCTGGATGGCCTGAGAGTCTAGCTTCACAACCACTCCATCTTCTCGCGACATATTACTGAACTTACACTCTAAGTACACCATCTTTGCACCATCATACATATCCTGAAGTGACCTAATGTATGCCACGGGCACCCCTCTAGCCTCTAAGAACCTTCACAGAATCTCCCTGGGAACTCTGTCATATGCCTTCTCTAGATCAATAAACACCATGTGCAAGTCTTTCTTCCTCTCTCGACACTGGTTCACTAATATCCTCACAAGGTGAATGGACTCAGAGGTCGAGCGACCAGGCATGAAACCAAACTGATTCTCAAAGATCATCATGATCCTCCTCATCCTTAACTTAATACCTCTATAGTTGTTACAACTCTGAATGTCTCCCTTATTCTTATACACTGAAATCATCATGCTCCACTGATCTTCTGGCTTTTGATGGAACATTTGGCATTATCTTCTTGGGAAAATTGTATGTTTTAAACAACCAAAGTGGTATTTAATGAGTCTTTTTAGTGTTTCAGGGAAAAGAATGAATCACAAAAGAGACTTGGAAAAAGTAGCAATTAAAGGAATTTAATGATCAAAATGGTGGACCGTCAGACTTGCAACAGACCACCAGTTGGACCATCAGGCCTTATCCATAACATGGCCTCTCGAAGGACTCAGTGACGGACCAAATAGTGGACCGTCAGTATTGCGATGGACCACCAGGTGTGCCGTCAAGCCTTATCCAGAAGCCACTCTCTAGAAGGACTCAGTGACGGACAAAATGGTGGACCGACAGTCTTATGACAGACCACCAGTTAGATCGTCAGACCTTATCCAGAAGCCATTCTCCGGAAGGACTCAGTGACGGACAAAATGGTGGACCGTCAGTCTTATGACGGACCACCAGTTGGATCGTCAGACCTTATCCAGAAACAACTTTTCATGAAGAGTCAGTGATGGAGCAGATGGTGGACCATCAGACTTTTGACATACCACCACTTTGACCGTCAACTTGGATGCGGCTTTTCTAATTTTTAAATTTTAAATTCCTTTTTATCTGGGAACCTATAAATACCAAATTTTAGGGTTTGCATGAGGATCTTTTTATTATCTTTGACAAAATTATTATCTAGTGAAACTCTCTGTAACTTAGTACCTTGGGATTAAAAGATATCTTTGGGGAAGTTAATCATTCAATTCATCATTGAAGATTCAAGAACTTATTCTTGAGATTTTTGTAAGTGAATTCTAAATTTATTTATGAATAATACAAGAATTATTTCTTCTTCTGTGTAATTTTGTGGCTAGTTCCTATAACTAGGGTTATGGGATCCTTAATGTGAAAAGCATCTATGGGTTGTGAATCAAATTGAGTTCCATGAATAACTGATATTGTATAAACCTTTCTTCAATTTAATGGATTTTCTTGGTTGTAAACTTGAAAAGTGAGCCCAAGAACATCACGTGTCTGAAAGGAAAGTGTTTGTTGGGAAAAGAAAGTGTTTACATGAATTCTAAAGGCTTTAACCTTTGGATTAATGTCAAATGCCCTAACAGGATTAATTTACATGAGAAAATGGTTTAAAGAACAATGTATCCTTTGAGTTTGAGAGAATTAGAGGATAATCTATCCACTTAAGTTGAGAGACTAAGGGATAAAGAATAGGATTCAACCCTTCTTCCAATTGAATTTGCTAAATGGAACTCTTAAGTGATTCACAACCCTAATTGTGCTAGCATTTTGGTAACCATGGCCCTGGTTTGTTTAATCTCATTAAATTACTAATTACAAAGAGAATCATTCGTTGGAATATGCTTGTTCCAATCAATTACTTTATAAGTTACAAATAAAAAAAAAACCTTGTTCAGGAACCTCTAATCAACAGTCCAGTAACGATTACAATATTTAGTGAGCACAGTATTCCCTGTGGGATTCGACACCCAACCTAGTTGGGTTCTATATTTGACAGCGACCGCTTACACTTTCCAACGAGAGTTGTAATTTGGGTGTATCATCCACCTCCATGCTTTAGGAATCTTAGCATCTCTAAAAATAATGTTAAACAATCTTTTCAACCACTCCAGACCTGCCCCACTAGTGCTCTTCCAAAAGTCTACTGGAATCTCATCTGGCCCCGTCGCCCTACCCCGCCGCATCCTACGAATAGCTCCCTTGACCTCCTCAACCTTGATATGCCTACAATAACTATAATTGCGACCCTCCTCAGATATCTCCAAGTCTCCCAACACAGAACCTTTGTCCCCCTCGTCGTTCAAAAGTTTATGAAAATAGGACTGCCATCTCTCCCTAATAAGGGCATCCTCAACCAACACTATACCATCCTCTCCTTTGATGCACTTCATTATGTCAAGGTCATGAGCCCTCCGCTCCCTAGCCTTGTCCATCCTATACAACTTCTTATCTCCATCTTTCTCCTCTAAAGATGCATATAAACTCTCAAAAGTTGTTATCTTAGCCACCGTAACCGCTAACTTAGCCACTCTTCTAGCAACTTTATACTCATCCTTATTGTTCTGTCTTTCCTCATCATCCTTTCTCCCAACCAACTTAGTATAAGCCATCTTATTAGACTCCACCTTTCTTTTGACCTCTTCGTTCCACCAACAGTCTCCTCAATGTTTTCCAGATTGACCTCTCGAGACACCCAACACCTCTCTAGCGGTCTCCCTAATGCAACTGGCAGTCAATTCCCACATATTATCCACACACCCTTCTACTCTCCCAAGCCTCCCTACTCTTCAACTTCTCTTCCATCTCTAAAGCACTAGCCAAAGTTAAGCTCCCCCACTTAATCCTGCGTCGCACCTTTCTACTTCTCTTCTTTCTTTCCTTATTGATAACCAAGTCCATCACCAACAACCTATGTTGAGTCGAGAGATTCTCGCTAGGTATGAATTTACAATCTTTACATAGCGCTCTATCACCTTTTCTAAGAAGAAAAAGTCTATCTGAGTCTTGGCCACTAAACTACGAAACGTAATAAGGTGATACTCCTTCTTCGGAAAGCTCAAATTTGCTATCCACGACCCAAAAACCCTAGAAAAATCCAACAGAGAAGTTCCTCCTTCATTCCGCTCACCAAAACCGAAACCGCCATGCACATCATCATGCCCTCTCGACAAATACCCAATATGCCCATTGAAATCCCCTCTCACAAAAAGCTTCTCAGTGCTCAGGATGCTCCTCACCACCTCATCTAAAACCTCCCAGAATTCCTTCTTCTCCTCTTCGTCCAAACCTACTTGCGGGGCATAGGCACTAATAATGTTCACCGTAGACTCTCCCATGACCAACTTAATAGACATCAGTCTATCACTAACTCTATTTACCTTTACCACCTTCTCCCTAAGATCTTCATCTACTAAGATACCTACCCTATTTCTATGTCTCACGTTACCCGAGTACCACAACTTATATCCATCCACATCTCTCTCTTTAGTGCCTACCCATTTAGTTTCCTGGACACACGTTACACTAACCCTCCTCTTTCTAAGAATCTTCACCAGCTCTATAGACTTATCCTGCAAAGTACCAATGTTCCAAGACCCAACTCACAACTTAGAAGCTCTCTTATCCCACCTAACCTTACTACCCCTATCCCCTAACCCCAAATTCAATCCTAGACCCAACCCAAACCTAACCCCCTCCAAACCCCAATCCAGACCCAATATCTCCTGACCCTGACCCCAACTTATGACATGCCCCTAGTCTACCCTCACCAATCACAGCCATTATACAACAAAGGGAAGAAAGAAAAAGGGGAAGAAAGATAACAAAGAGGGATCAAGATAAGATAAAAGGCAAACTAGTTAAAATAAAGTCAATAAAGCAACTAGGGACAAAAACAACAATCTATAATAGATAAGGAGCAACAAAACCAATAATATAACGTAAATTTTGATACACAATAGTCAATAGCGGGAACTAATACTACTACACTTAATAGATATGCTAGTAAATTAAGTAACAGTAATCAGACAAGGTAACACACTCCAAAAAACTACTAAGAACAATAAAGAGATTCACACGTACAACACTATTACAAAGTAACCAATCAACAAGAAATTTGACACCCACAACCAGATAATCAGCCAAGACGCTATGAAACAAGAATCATAACAAGAATAGTACAGAACACTACCAGTAGCAGCCCCTAAAAATCAAGAAAGCTATACACAACTAGAAAAGATGGATAGAGTGCACCTGATCGAAGCTGGGTTGTGTCCTTATACTTGGTTGAGTCGCTGGACTCTGGCAATTTGCGGTATAAATTAGTTGCTAGAATAGTGTCACCAGAATAGTGTTCCTGTCACCAAATTTCAACGCATTTTGCATTCTTCCTCTTTGAGATGATGATGATGATGGTGCCTATCTTCTTATTTTTGTTTTTTGTTAACTACGGAAGTATGACCAGATAGTGAGCTAAATCACCATAGATACATCGGAGAATCGCCAGAATAGAAGCGATAAAGTGGAGTCTGATAGTGATTTTGGGCCGATGTTACGCCAAAAAAGGTTGCTCAGGCCAGATCTGGAACGGAGATGGAAGCGATGTCTGCTACTGTTGTAGTACAACGGTGGATGCGGCGCTGGTGGAGACAACAATGGATGGAAAGGAGAATGAGGGGATGGATGGTGTTGTTGTTGCCGTCGTTGGTGACATTGACCAGTGTGACTGGGCTGGTCTTCGTCGGGAATGGGATCGATGGGGCGAAGCAGCGGCTGTTGGTGGCAGCTAGAGGCAGAGCTAATGGGGTTTCGCCAGTGATGTAGGCGGCGGAGAGAGGAGACAAGGAGGAAGGTAGTGGCGCAGTGGTGCAGCGCTCGTTAGGTTTTGCCAGTTGCCATACTAAAACAAAAAGGGTCTCCAAAGAGATCACGAATTCACGTCTCATAATTTGGCCTATAAATTCACCAGTCCGTACGGATTGTTTGCCATTATTAGTATCCAAATAATACAAATATAAGCATATAAATATCCATAGACTATGGCTGCATCCTTTACAAGGATAAAATGCTCTCCCAGAGTCCAACTAGTATCATAATCATGGACTTGGGCCTAATAAGATATATATCCAGCATAATCATAATACCATAATTCAGGAAACCATGAAAATCGACTATCAAGTAGTAAACCTTATACTAAAGGGTTATTAGCCACAACTATGCCTAACATGCTAGTAAACTAAGGTAATAGGATCCTATAAGCATAACATATATTTCATCTTAAAGATAGAGTCACCATTCTATTCCCCGAACTCACAACTGAGGCTAATTATGGCAATCTACCCGTAATCATATCCTAACACCCCTATCTAACATGCAACATATATAATACACTATCTCGTGAAGAAGAGTATATAGAAGCCTACTCAATTCCAAAACAAAAGTCCTTCAATTATCCACAAATAGTTCGCCTTTTCTCCATGATTACAAAATGTCGCCACACTATCAAAATAGTAATCTACACATCATAAAGAGTAAAACGAGACCTATATTGTTATATGAAGGATTGGGTAAAAATATGGGTCAGTAACAAGACCATGGGCCTGAAAATGAAATTCAAAAATTGAATCCATCGTGAGGTCCCTAGAAGGCCAAGGAATGTGTGCTCAAAATTATGCATGAATTGGGCCTCAAATCAGCCCACAAAATTTAGAAATTCAAAGCTAATTTCTAGGAATTTACAAGTAAATGAGTGGTATTTGATGATAAGACAATGGAAAATGATCAAGAGGTGTTGAATTATCTTACCTTAGCCCCAATGGATAATTTACCATAATTTCCAACGCTCTGCGCTCCAAGCTCCAATGATGGAGAAAATAGGGTTTTGACTCACAATTTTAGTCAGAAATTATGAAAAACAAAATGGGCAATCTTGGAAAATATGATGTTATAACCAGATTGACAATGATTATACGATAAAAGGCATCGAGAATGGTTAAACTCGGGCTTCCTAGATCCTAATATGTCAAAAATGTGAAACAATTTTGGTTTAGGTCTATACTCAATGATGACCGCTAAAGCGGTACTTTGACCACTAAAGTTGTCTGATAAGATCATAAAAGTACCGCTAAAGCGGTCAAGTCGTCACATTATCAGTTGGTCAAAGAGTCAACAGTCACTAAAGTCGCCTTACCAATACCAGCAACCTTCAAAACTTATTTTTGAGCCTCAAAACTCATCTGGAACCCTATGAACATGATCCATTAGTGCAGATTGATCATAAAATGCAGTTTAGGTCTAGCTGAATCATGGAATTTAGGAACAAAGGCCGTTTACAATAAATTAACCCCCGGGAAACCTTTTTAGTAATTTTAACTAATTTTTGTCTAAATACTTAAAACGAAATATGAAGGCTCAGGACCCAAACTAACTATGCTACTAACCTAAAATCGACATTTTGGAATCAATGGCACCATCAAAATTTCCATCTGAGGTTGTTTCAATCAAATGTGCTCCCACACTCAAAGGGTTGTTTTAATCAAAATCCACTCAATAGCCCAAAATGAGTCCAGAAGCCTCGGGACCCAAACCAAGGGTCCCCTAACCTAAAATCAATGTTTCAGAGTTGATGGTGTTATTGGAATTCTCATCTGAGGTTGTTTACGAGGATTTTTGGTCTGAGACCAATTCTTTAACAATTATAACTCCAAAATAGGGAAATGAGCCTAAAACCTAAAAAATTATCCATTAACCGAATCGACAGTTCCATCAAGTCACAAATGACCTGTAGCTACTGAGGGAAGGCTTAAAATATTAGAAATATATGTAAATCAAGGAAATGACCTATAGGGTCATTACAATATCCACTACTAATAGGAATTTCATCTGTGAAAGTCAATGGATAGGAGGAGAATGAAACCTTGAAGGAACGAGGTACTGGGCCTGCATGCTCCAAGCAAGAATTCTCGGGTAACCTCTAAGAAGAAACAATACTTATAAGGGATTTTCTATAGGTACCCTTTTTTCAACCAACTTCCTTCATTTCCCAAATAATTAAAATTCAACCTCAATAACCAACTAGTCTTCAACTAAATCAACAACGATTGAAGCACACAAATCCAAACAACAACATACTGATACCACACAGATACCAGCACAACTAAGTGAAAATCATCCAAGACAAAGGTAATCCAAGGTATAAATCATTCGACCAACTCCATATCTAAATATAACCTTCTTTTGCCTTTCTAAACCTACCATCTTCTCTGAATCAACCAAAATGTCATTCGAGTCCTGTCCGCGCAATCCCATCATACTAACTTCAAATAATTTAAGTTGATCCATCAAAAGTCCATAATGATAAGCATAAGGATAAGCCTATAAGGTGCTACCTGGTAACACAAATTGGTGATGATCATGTCTGCAATCAATGCCAAAACCGTTAATCGATCTAGATGAATCTCAAAACCAATAGTCAAGAGTACAAAGCACAAACACTCACCATTGAACAATCTACTCTAAGATGCCCGACCAACTGAGGATGAAACGATGCAAAGCCCAACCTGAGCACACTATTTTTTCTGAGAAGATAATCTAAAATTCCAATGAAAATTAAGAATCAAGGCCAAGAGAAGAGGAAGCCAACATTGTGTGCCAACAGATCACCAACTGAACACCCATCAATCACAATCCATATGAACTAAAGAAGACCGAATAGGTAGATGAGGAGCAGGCTTCGCCTGCCTATAGATGAATGCCTAACTGACATAAATCTGGAAATGGAGGCTTCACCCAAGCTCTACAAATCAAGTCTAAAATCTCAACCCCAAGGCTATATCGGTCGATCTTATCTATCCAAACCAATCCTATAGATAAGAAAGCATCAAAACTCTTAGTCTCTAGCAAAACTCCACAAGGTCACATTAGGCAAAATCAATGTTGGAATGAGGATTTTCTAAATTTCCCCATATTATTCCAACTTTAAGTCAATTAAACCATCAATCACATCATAGAAGAATAGAGTACCAATCTCAATATCAATGCTAAGGTCAGAGACACCACATAAAACTAAATTAGGCAAATCCTGAAAATGAATTCCTAATTTGCCAACTTTAGAAGTGGTCATACAACAAGATCACTTATCTCCACCTCCCTTAACTCCACTAAAACTAAAGCCACATCACAGCAAGAATTGAGTATCCAACTCTATACCAATACGAATATAAAACTATCACCAGGAGATGAACCCAACAAACCTGAAAGGCAATCCCAAGACCTTTCAACATCAAGACCACTACCAAGTGATGAACTAGCCTATCAGGAGAATGGATCCTAAACTGGTCAACCTCAAAAATGGGCTAGAGAGAAAGATAGCCAAGGCTAAAATCTTATCAAATCATAAGGTAAGTCCAGGAATCTCAAACTAAAAAACTGGCAATGTAACTAATTTGCCAACTCTAGAACCATAATAGAACCATGGAAGGATAACCTACCTCCACCTTTATATCCTACTTAACAACCGATCTAACCTCACAAACAGAAGAGAAAAATGATCTATCTCACCTTGCTACAAGAGAGAAATCATTCAACCAAGCTAGTAGCCATATCCAATATATAAGAATCTCGTAGAAGGGAATTCTAACTATATAATCTAGTCTAGTTGTCAATCAAGTAAGAATCAGTCAATATCAAAATAATGACAATAATAAGAGCAGCAATAGAAACACCAGTATAAGGAGTAGGCGATACTAAAAATGAAAATCAATAACAAGTACCACACTAGGGCCATAAAAGGACCAATATGCTAAGAAAAATAGGACTAGAACCCAAATAGTATACCTAGGGAAAATATCAACACTGATCTACTCTATCCACTACCAAGAAAGGTCATCTGTGGGGGTAGTCACATAATTATGAACTCTACATCACACAACAATCAATATAAACCTACTAAGGCATATAGTCATTGATGGGTACAAGAACCCCAACACACTCAAATGAAAAGATAAAGGCAAGAAATAAAAAGTCCCACATATCATGATGGAACCCAAAGTCACATGCCTAACTGTCATGATCCGAACCAGGGCATGGCCATGATGGGTATCTCAAGCACACCATAGACTAGAGACCATCCCCTTAGCCTAGCTTTAAGAGCATAATAATCATAATAAAGCAGAAGCCAATTAGGATAGTAATAGAAGATGAATAGATAAGTCAAATAAAAACTAAGAGTCAAGACAATAACCAACCCACACTTGTCCACAATAGCCTCTAAAACCAAAATAGCAACTAAGTCGGGACATGCCCTCGACTATGACCAAAAGGAAATAATCCATCAGTACTAAGATAATAATGAAAGAATAATAAAATGATAAGGCCTTTCGAAGGATAGAGGATCACTACTTCACAGTAATACGACAGATGTGCTCAACCACCTAATACTTTATAGGAGCAACAGAAAAGTCTTCAGAATCAACCTCATGAGATGATGTAGCATCCTAGGATGATCAGTGGGATAAGAACTACATGTAACTTAGGAAAAGTCATAAAATGATGTCATTTCTAACATCAATGAAAAACCACATATACATATTCATATATGTACATATATAAGATGTCAGGATAGGGTATGGGTCATGAACATGAGAGTTTAAAACCATTAACTTGGATTGTGTATCTTGATCTGTCCTAAGGCACCCATGAGTAATATGGGTTCAGCTCTCCTATTGAAAGGTCCCCAGTACATGTTATCCATATAAATCAAGAAAAATTGAGGGAAAACTAGAGCCACCAAAGTAATAGCCATCCCAAATATATATATATATATATATGTGTGTGTGTGTGTGTGTGTGTGTATTTGTGTGTGTGTGTGTATGTATGTATGTATACATGTATGTATATATATATGTATAAAATCAAAAAATACATGCACACATTCATATATATATATATATATAAGATGTCAAAATAGGGTAAGGGTCAAGAACATAAGAGTTTAAAACCATTAACCTGGATTGTTTAGCTCGATCTATCCTAAAGACACCCATAGGCTATATGGGCTCCGCTCCCCCTATTGAAAGAGACCTAGTACGTGTTAGCCATATGAATCAAGGAAAAAACAAGGGAAAACTAGAGCCACCAAGTCAATAGCCATCTCATATATTTATATATGTGTGTGTGTATGTGTGTGTATCAAATTTACATCTAGAACACGGTCTTATAGACCCCTAATGCTGGCAAATATGGTTTCCATGTTCGTCCTCCGGGACTACACCTTCATAGTGAGCTACACAATATCCTTTTGAGCCCAAATTAAAAATAACTTTACACATAATTCTAATCATTTATCTAGGAGTTATTAACTAATGCATTTACCACTCCGTATCAGCATACCAATATGCTTGCAAGCTAAATTAATTATGTCAAACCAAATTCACATTACCATGTTGACTCCCAAGTTTTATTTAAATCCTAATAATGGCCACCAAGGATAACAAAATCCATTTTTATATCCATTTATTCATTAATACAATGCATTGGGTTTAAAAATAAGTTAAACAATGCAATTTTCCATATTCAAGATTAAGTTTGCAAATTGGGTTGAGATTAATGACAATTCCAAGCCAAAATTCATCTAGTTAGGGAAACCCATGTCCCCCCATTCCAATTATTTAAACAATGGATAAAATCATTCCCAAATACATCAATTTAAAGCATGAATAATTAATTTAAAACATGGGATAAGAAATTCAATCAGTAACAACCAAAACCCCTCGACTCAATTTTAAAACCCATAATTTAAATCACATTAAATCAATTCAATTAATGTCACAATGTAAAATTAAAGTTTAGTGGAGAGAAACATGTCTGAAATGTACTAAAAATTAAAGTCAATTCAAAGTTTGGAGCTCGGGTAATGAATTCTCTGTAAAACCCATGAATGTTCTTGGGTTTTGAGTATAAGAGTGAAAAAAAATGATTTGATCTCTAAAACCTTAAGGGAATGGGAATATTTTATGTTATAAGGTCGTACAAGGGGTAAAAGGACCAAAAACCCTCACCCCAAGTGAAAAAGCAAAACCTGAATTAAATTAAAACACTAGTGTGGCATCCCAATATCACAGAGGTTAGCCTCTATGCAACTCTAATATTGCAGAGGTTAATCTTTGTGGCATGGAATTATCCCAGACCTTTACTACATCGGGATCCTAAAATAACCCCGAACCCCTTCCAAAAAATCCAAAACTTCCCCAAAAGACCCTTGTAACATCCCTATACATAATTTAAGTCAAAAAATAACATTACACATATGGGAGGATCAAAACTAAAATGATCAAAATTTTATGGGGTCTCACACTAACGTACCCGAGGCATTACAAATCTAAGTGGGTCCAAACTCAGACTGAGTGTCTAAATCACCGAATGATGCACTAAGTGCACTGCCTCTAATAAGGCATCACATGTTTACGAAACTGATATGAATGATCTTAATGACTAATAATCCCATGCCTAGGATACTTTTTTAGACCATTGATCAATCTCTCTAAGGTCATAGAAAATCCTAAAGCCCTAACTTGATGAGAAACACAGGTTGACTCCTAATTGGCTGACCAACTAATGATGGGGGCACTCCCTACAAATATGACCACCCTTCGTGCAATCATAACACACCTTAATAGCCCTAGGCTGGTGGGAAACACATGCTAAATTTGTTTGATCAGCTAACTCTTGTCTGGGCACTTTCTAGACCAATGACCAATCTCACTACAACCATAAAAAACTCTTAAAATACTCTAAGAGGTTTCCCATATTGATCCAAAATAGCTTCCATGGGCTAAAGATGCATATCAAATACTTCATAAACTTTGATGCAAACTCTACCCATTATGACCATCATAAATGATTTGACATCTACCCATAGTCTGAGACACTACCTATGTAGAACTGATAGGTTACAAGTGAAGCTGACCTCCACTGGGAGGAAGCTCACTCCCGTATTGAATACCAATGTCACTATATAGATAAATTAGCCTCTTACTACCATCAACATATGTCTCAATATATGTTATATGTATGAACCTTTCATGGTAAACAACCTGAAAAAAGAAAGACCCAACTGCTATTAAATGTTCTGATGCCAAATAGAGTGGCAAAAATAATCCTCCAATAAATATATGCACTATTTTATGCTCTGTAGGATACAACATAGGAATGTGTCTGGCCCATTCTAAAAAACCTATCTCATACTTTGAAACTAATAAAGAACCCTACTAAACACCAATAAACCCAACTCCGCCTTGAGAACTGCTTGGTGTACCAGACCTCATTATTGGTTGTGAGGTATCCGTAAAGTCTTGAAATACCCCATGTTGAAACTTGAAAAGCTAAAGCAGTCACATACTTTATCGGACCCTAGGTTATCCCCAAATCCTTCAGTCGATGCTGAAGTTCTTTGATATCCATCCCCGACTCCCTAGTCGAATACTATGTTAAAGCTCTAGAAATATGTGTCGAAGTCCTATCTACATCTATTGATAACCTCGTATTGTCCTTCTGGGATAGAATATAGTTAAATAATGTACTTAAGGCTCACAAAAATATAGACACATGATAAGAAGTCAAGAATAGAATTTTCTAAAAATACCTTATAACCTTCAAAGATAGGTTACAGATGTCTCCACACAAATCTACAAGACTCTATAAGACACCAAGCTTTTATACCAACACATAAGTAAACCTAGGATCTAATACCAATTTATCATGGATCAATTTATCAAGTCATGATTGCACCAACTATAACCCACCAGTAGGTAAGCCAACTCATAGTCCAAAACCAATAGCAATAGACTACCAAGAGAAATGAATGAAGATAGAGAAATAAGTATAATAAAAGACTAATAAATATAATACAGTCTCAAAACCTGGTGGAATCAGTACAAAAGCTTTTAATATATTAAGAATACAATATAAAGTACAAAATAAATATACATGTACAACCCATATCTAAATATAACTTAGAGATCAATCAAATCTATAAAAGGGAGATTAGTAATACTCTGAACGTTAAGACATCACCCTAAATCTCCGATCCTTAGCTACTTTGCATGATGCAAACAATAATGACAAGAACCCATAATATGATCTACAGGCTGCAAAAGTGTAGTACGAGTACCAAACAAGTGGTACTCAGTAGGCTGTCTACTGAGCTCTAAAGATAATTCAAATATAGATAACATACAAGGAGTAATGTATACTACAACCCTAATATCCCAAAAGCTAACATAATAAGACTAGATAGGCAATAAGAAAAAACAATTCTATCTTAGCCATTCTTAGGAGCTAAAGCACTATACCATATGTCACTGATCAATACACAAATAAAGAATAGAAGAAGGATATATATAATTATACAAGGCCAAAGATTACATATAAAAAATAAAGAAACAAGGGATGTGATATATCACGGCCCGAGACTACCCTGAGTCATAACACGGTGCTTAGAACCACAAGTGAACAAGCGATCCGAAGCTAACCCATGATACTAGCATATCTCTTGAGAAACTAATTAAAACATATATAAAATTTAAATTTTAGTGGACTCATAATCGTAAAAAAAGTTTTTTTAATACATTATAGTTCAAAGTTTACAACATTGCAATCTGAAAGAAACAAGAATCACACTCTTAAAGGAGGTTCCCTCCCAATAAATATCAAGAGGGAGCAAGGCATGATTGCTTTGTCATCCTATGACCACCTCTCTTTCCACCTCTATGTAGTGGTATTGGTGTGTCTTATTGCAATTATTTTTGTCAATCTCTTTCCTGAACCATAGGTAAGGGATGGTTGTATTCATTTCGGTGTCCAGTCTACAGACTTCTTTCATGGTATGGTTTGGTTGGGATAACTCTTCATTATGGTCTAGGTGGTTGTTGTGAAGTACTTTATGCCTATAGTATCGTGTCTTGTCACTAGGATTTTAAACTTGGGAGGTATAGATAAATCTTATAATTTGGTTTCTTAAATGAATCTTCTTATGATAGGATGGTAGTAGGTTGGGATGTATGGTGATGTATTTAAATAGGGAAATATAGAAGTCCCTAAGTGGGGAAGAGTTTAGGGTGACTACCAGAGTTAAGGTTTTGGAAGGTAAGGTAAGGTTTTTGTCATGGGAAAAGGTTAGGAAGGGAATAGGTGGTGAAAATCCTTTGTGAAATATTAAATGGTGCTATATCTCTGGAAGGACAGATCATACCGCGGGTATATAAGTCATAGGCTTGAATGTTGTGACTGGTAGATGTACCAAAAGTTGTGTTGGGTACTTGAGAAGTTTGGAAAGGCATAATTTTATACAATTCCTTCATGGTTTTATCATTGTATGGTTTTGGTTGTTCAATTATAGGATGGAGGTTTGGTTATAATGGTTAGATATGGTTTTTCTATGTCTTTTACTCATGGTTCCCATATTATAATGGTGACGAAAGCAGAGTAGTGTTTCGGGATAGAGGTAAGGAGTAAAGACCGGTGGCCTAAGTTAGCTCTTTCATGGTTTGGATAGGCTTGAACATGGAATCGATGGTGTATAGCTAGACTCGAGTTTTTGTGGTGTATGTATTTGTAAATTCTAAATTGAATTGGACTCGCCCTTTATAATGAGTCCATTCATCCGATAATCTATGTGTTATGTTGGGGTAAGGTATGGATGGCCCTAGGTTGGTTGGTTTATTTGGGTGGTATTGGTATCTCGGGTTATTAGTTCTTTTGGGGAGGTCCTGATGAGGATCTTGGATTGGTAAGTTTTTTGGTTGTCAACAAATAAGGTATGGGTTTGGTAAAGGTTCCATGGTTGAACTAAAAGTCTGAGAAAGTCATTTAGGATGCGAAGGAGGACATGGAGTCCAAGTATCCACGTTGGTTCTTTATTCTAGAAACTCGTGTGTAGGGTATGTGTTCTTTAACACATCTTGGTTTCTAACTTGTTTAAAGGTGAGAAATGGTCATCTTGTATCTTTATTTTCTAGCCTAGTTAGAGCTCGGGATGGAGGCATTGGTAAATAGATAATATTTGGGTTAGGTGATGATCTTCTCATCTTGGTTTATGTCCTTATATTCTATTTTGGTTGAGGGAAAGTTTAATGGGTTATCTCGTGGTTATTCCTACCCTCACCTGTTATTCGAGGATGCATGTTCCTAGTGGGGGAGACTGAAACACCCTGGAATAGAAATCTTGTAAATTTTCCTTGGTTTAGGACTCACTGGGTTCAATACAATTTGTACCCTTGGATACGGGTCGTAGGGTGGCTTGAGGGTGAAGTCGTACTCTAGGAAGCGTGTTTGGCTTGGTTACTTCCCAAGGTATGACTCATCAAGGTACGAGTCATATCCAAAAATACAAGTGGTGCAAGGAAAGTTGTATGGTGCTTGATTGACTTATCTTCTGAATTCTGTCCAAGGTACAAGATGTGGGTACGGTTTGGTGTATGAATCTTACCCTTAGATATAAGTGAGGAGGGTTGAGTCATATATAAACCAGTGTGTAGGGTCTTGGCGTGTTCTTGGGTATGATTTGGGGTACCACTCGTACCCTAGGATACGGATGGTAAAGGGAGTCATACCTCTAGGCATGGTTTATTTTTAATTTTATGTCAAGGGTAGTCCGAACATTTCCTACTTCAAAACCTTTTTGTCATCACGATATATAAACCTTGGTGTCCTTGTATAACACTTGTTAAAGGATTAAAAAACTTCAAATACTCTCTCAAACTCACTCTTGAAGATTGGAGGCTAGGGTTTCATCATATGTTCTTCAAAGGGCTCAAAGGTCAAGATTTCTTTCATGAATCTTCATGTATAAGGCATGTACTCCTTCCCTTATTATTAGTTCTAACTAAAAGCATATGTATTGTGTTTTAAACATTTATTTATGGATCATGGATGGTGGTATTCGAAATATCTGTTGAGGGTCTTGATGCAAATGATTTGGTATTAGTTTAAATTATGTTTTTATGTGTTTTGGTAATGGTTTGCATAAATGGTTATTGGTTGGTTATGGTTTAACAAATGGGTCTTGAGTAACCCTAGTTATTGTGGTTTATGTATTGCTTTTAGGTCTTGGTAAAGGTATCCCCTCAACATGTTTGATAAAATGCCTCAAGGGATGTTTTTACTCTATTGTTGAACTTTCATTGGAACTCTTGCATGGTTTGGTTTTTTAATGGAACCTTAAATGGATTTGGATTGTTTTTCATGGTTTAAATGGTTTAAATGTTATAAATGCTTTAAATATTTGCCATGGTCTAAAATGGTGTGGAAATGGTTTTAAATGGTATAAATAGTGTACATTTGGAAGGATTAAATAGTAAAGCCTTGGTGGCTGTAAAAATGGTTATGCTTATGGGGTACATGGAATTCCCCAAGTTGTTTAATATGGAAAATGGAAGGGCACTTGGAAGTCCCCTTAAACCTATATATGGTTGGCTATAGATAGTACTAGCAAGTATGGTCGGTATGATGATACCACCACTAAATGGCCTTGGTTAATAAATGGAAAATGGATTGGTTGGTTTCTTGGTAGTTGTTTTAATTGGGAAATAATGGTGGGATATATAGAAAAGCCATGGAAGGTGGAGGTCCTGGGGGGACCAAACCTGGAAACTCATATTTGCTGATGTAAGGTTGGTCTTGGTGACCGTGTGCATGATGTCACACTATATTTTGGAGGATGTACTAGTCATCCCAGGTTTTCTTCCCTGGTTGTGCGGCTACATGCACTGGGGACCTTTCAGCAGGGGAGCTTAACCTGTATAGCCTGTGGGTGGTTAAGGATGGCAAAGCTACACAACCCAAGTAAAGGTTTTAAAGGCGTACTAAACCCGATCCCCCTTTCCCGGCATGGTTATATATATATATGTATGTATGTACATATGTATGGTTGTATGCATTACTAATGGTTTTACTTGGATTCATAAATGGCATTATTTTATCCTTATCCTAAGTACATGATAGTGTTCACCGACTAACCCGTCTTTGGGCGGTTGTATACACACGTTATGCAGGGACCAGCCATTCTACTTCTCCTGTTTAGTGATCGAATTCAAGGACAGTCGATATTGGAATTAAGTGGTGAGCTTCCATAGTTTAGAAGGCTTCTATTTCATGTCATGGGTTACTTTACATATTTTTTGTCTTTCATAGACTTTGGTTTTCGGCTGTGGTTGAGGGCATGTCCCGACTGGGTACTCTTTGGTCTAAAGGCTTTATATGAGAAACCGTGGACTTGGGTATGGTATTGATGGTTTATGCTATATATATATTCATGCATTTGCTTATTATTATGATATGGGCTTATGGTTTTCGCGTTGGTTTGGGATTGGTTATTGGAGATTGGACTTGGTTAGGTTGGTCTCGGATATAGACTTATCCCAGAGTCACCACATTGGTGAATACGTTATCTTGTTATATGTTCGTACATCAGCCAACTCAAGGTATCTGTTTGGTAGTTGATTTGGGTAATAGGGGCGGTTCCCAATCCTATTTAACCTTGGGATTGCCCATTAGGACAAGGCCCTACTTTGGGTCATGTCAAGAACCAATCACTTTCTCCTTTCCATTGCTTCCCCTCAGTCTTTACATAGACCAATTCAGAGTTTGTTCATCCTCATCCTCTTCATCTTTCTCATTTAGAGGCAATAAAAATTCTCCATACTTTATCACATCTTTCTTTTCACATACCATTTGCTCGTCTGCATAAACTGAGCCTTCCTTGGGATCAAGTGCAAGTAGAAGCAAATTTCCATCTACCCAATTAATGTTGATGAATAGATCAGATTTATTAACAGGAATTTCTTGTCACAAAGTTGGGAAATGAAAGGGTTCAACTCAAAAGGGTAGGGGAACCAGGTACTGGTAAACTTTTTGAAAGTTCTGTATTTTTCAATTCTTTAGAAAGAATGGGGATTTGTGAAACATCAGAGGACTTTTTTTTTAGAAAAGAGGTCCTTCGGATAGAGGAATCTCTTGTTTAATTAGAGAACCAAGGCCTTTACTTAAGTCAACTTCCAAGGTTAACTCAGCAGGACTTTTACCGGAGCCTAGAGTTTCGACTGGAACGGTTTCACTTAGGGTTTCAGGAATTTCATGAGAAGGTATAGTGGGTAAAGCACTTTATTGTTCTTGAGGATGATTAGAATATAATTCTTTCATTGGGATTGAAGATGATGGTATTTCTTCCATTTTGAACTTTTGTGAGAAGAAAAAAAGAAGGACCAATTTAAATTAAGGAAGGAAATAATTTAGAAGGATGCTCTTAGTTAATTGAGAAGAGAATGAAATAAAAGGATTTGATTTTACAATTAAGGAGGTGACCGTTTGACATTTAAGAGGTACTTTTCTGAATTGCCACGTCTGATTGTAAAGGTGCAACTCTTCATATTTGAATTGAATTGACAATTTTTATTCATATAGGAAAAGACATACAGACTTTTAAAACAAAAAATTTATGAATTTTTAAGGCACATTATTTTGGTATTAACTTGAGAGATAGGACCAGGTCCTTCTCTTTCTTGAGTGAATTCTCAATTTGTTTTTGCTTCAACTGTTTTCCTCCAAAGTTGTTCCCATGGGTTTATACCTGCAAAGATATAGTACTGAGTTAGACCAATATTCACCTATTATACCAAGGATACCTTCCTCCTTATCACAGCCATATTTGAGGGGAAACATTGATTCACATCTTACGTTAGGTCAATTTGATCAATCCTAACTTTTAACCTTTTATCCTTGCACACTCCCCTTTTTGGAACTATTAAGAGATCACCCAAAAATTCTGAGAACTTAGGTGCTAGTCTTTGTTTCATTCACAATGCCTCAAGCTCTTCCATCTGAGATAAATTCCTTTTGGACCAGGTCCCTGATAACGCTCAAACTACAGCTCTCGTAAGAGTGTAAGCGGTCGTTGTCAAATATAGAACCCAACTGGGTTGGGTGTCGAATCCCACAGGGAATACTTGGTCACTAAGTATGCAACTATTAGTAGACTGTTGGTCGAAAATTCTACAGATAAAGGGGGGATTTTATGCGTGAAGCAAAAGTATCAAAATAGCAAAGTAAAAATGGAATGCTTGGTAGGTTTTAATCAATGAGAATTGTAAGTTAGGGTTATGTCCACCTTATGAGTTCTACATATCTATTTTCTATGAGTTATGCAGAATTCAGACATGCATGCACTTATAGAGATTCGTATTCTATAGTAAATCCTAGCGTCTTTCGACCATCAAGGATTATATCACTTTTACTCTTTCAAGCTTAAAACGTATACTAATGGTATGAATTCTCCAAGAGGTTAATCCAGTTACGGCACTAACTTTTAAAAAGGGTTTAGTAGCCCTATTTCCTTGTCATTCTCTCTTTTCCAGACATGTAACTTTTCTTTCGAACAAGTTAATGCTATACTGGCGTATTCTATATGTTTGCAACCACAAGAATTCAATTAAGATGAAGAGAGTAATGATATAAGCAGCATACGTATCAAGAATTCACAAACTCATAACAACAGATAGTATCGCATAAGGCTTCCATAACCCTAACAGAGAAGTTTAGCTACTCATGAGTGCAACGAAAATCACAATAGACATCATCATCATACCAAAATCTAGAATAATCTTCGCAATAGATGATGTTAATGTCAACTAGGGTTGGACGTTTTTGCTCCTTCCGTTGATCAAGTGTTTGCCGGCCTTTCTCTGTTTTGGACTTACAGAATCTGTAACTTGAATAATAGTAAAAGTTGAATGGAAAATACTTGAATTAATGAATGAGTGAATTGTCAAAAGCTTGAATTAATTGAAAGCATGAATGCTGAAAAATTCAGCAAAATAGGGTATTTATAACACCCATATCCTATTCCTACTAGGCTACTGTGTACTTATCCTAATCCTACTAGGTTACTGCATCCTTATCCTAATCCTACTAAGTTACTGCTGATCCCCAAAGTCTTTAGAAATGTTGTTTTTGTCCGGGACAAGTTATCCATGCATCACTTTCAGTCCATAGGCGTCCAAACGCTGTTTTCCTTCTTTCGTGAAGCTTCCTTTGGCGTCAAGTTATCCATAAAGTGCTGGAATCTTCATCATTTATACCTGAAAACTTGCTAATCACGTTTGTTAGCTCACTTACAGGAAAACTGACTAAAAGTGCAGGAATTATATATTTTGTCCTCAAAACTTAGCTAAAATATGGGTACATTAAGGTGCTTTAGGCGTGTAAATACGCCTTTCATCAACACCCCACACGTAATGCTTTTTTCGTCCTCGAACAATATATCATGTCCATATAAACATCTACTTAGGGTTTCACAGTAACAACACAAAATATTCATTAAGACAGGCACAACAATTATTAACAAAGAGTAGTTTTCTAATCACTTCTAGAAACAATTCAACCTCCAACATAGACTCGTCATGATGGTTAATTCGTATTCAAAAGTTAAGGCACAAAGAATCATACAAGACTACCCAAAACTCATCAACCATGTGTGTCTCACAATATATCACCCATAATTACTCATAAGTATTTCATTTTTCAAAACATGGGTATAAGATTATCCTTGCTCTCACTCTCACAAAGAATTCATATGTTGCAACTGATGACCATAGGCTTGCCCTTAATGTAATGCTCTACTAATATCAGAATGTTAAGCTTAGGATCAAATAGGTTTTTACAGGTTGTAATGTAGGCTAAGGGACAGGTAGGACTATTTTGGCCAGAAATAGTGACTATGTTCCTAAACGCTTTAATACATCACATTATTCCATTTACACTTTCTTTCAAATGACCTTTCTACTTTCTTTTAATCTACCACCCCTTCTCACCTCTTTTGTTATTCAATTTTAAATAGAATCAACTTTGTATTTTTCTTTTTCATTTCATTTTTCATTTTTTTTATAACACACCTCTATAATAGCCAATATTTTTCATAACAAATTCAAGTACCAATTCACTTTAAGGCATCACTCTCCCCCAATTTCCTTTTATTTTGTCACATGACTTTACAATTTAAAGCGCTTAGGAATTTGGATCAAATTATGGTCAAAAAAAATGGATTAGGCTACATGTGAGGCTGTCAAAGAAAATGGCTTAAAGGCTCAAAAGGGTTGACTAGGATAATGTCCACGGGTAGGTAAAAAAGAAGGTAAACAATCACAGGCTACCAAAGAAATGCCTAAATCATCTCCTAAACTCACACTCTTTATTTCGCTTTACACACACACCAGGCAAGTTCTAGCATCAGTCACAACACAAAATATACTATATCCTCACACACACAAGGCGCATGGTCAACTTTATTGGGAGTAGTATAGACTCTTGACCCAACAGATGAATGAATTAAACCACACAATTATCACACAGTGAGTCACATGTAGAGCCTAAATGTCTCAATAGTAATGATTTAGCACAAACTCTTGTTATACTACCATGCCGTCTATCAGAACAATTTCATGCAAAATCTAAAAAATTTAAAATTAAAACTAATTACGACTAATTAAAACAAACAAGAACTAGAATAAATGCAAATGCAGAAAAAGAAGTATAGCATACAAATACCAGCACCCCACACTTAGACGGGACACACTGCCCTCAGTGGAAAATAAATAAGAAAAACTTGATTAGTCGGACTCCTCTTCTATGTCTGGGGTCATACCCCCTACGTCGGAATCATCATCAGAGTCATCATCCTCATAGTTTCCTCAAAATGTAACCCACTTGATCCCAAAAGTGCGTCGAGGTATTTGTAGAGAGGAGGATTCAGCTTGCTCTTTTCTTCCGCTTTCCTAACCTTTCTGTGAGGTGGATACTTTTTGTTTCTCTTGTCGTCCTCTTGAGGCCATTCTACCTGAGATCCTAATAGAGTCATGTTAGCTTTATCTCAGAAGATTCAATTGATAAACAAACAGTAATGGCACCACCCCGCACTTAAGTTGTTGGCACAGACTAATTTAGTGAGTGATGTCGACTGCTCAGACTTCATCGTCATACATTTGGGCGATGTGTTCCAACAATATGTTCAGCACAGTCATACTTTTATGTCATCTTACTATCCTTTCCAACTCTATGTAATCTTGACTATACTTTCATGTGTGGATTGCTGTACCTTTTGAACAAGACTACTACACAGAGATTGTATCAAGTTATGACATAGAAATAATCACAACATTATGTGCTTGTATTCAATCTCGATGGACGAGTTGTTCAAGCTTCCAAGCATTCAATTTTTGACGTTTATGCAATCACTTCACCATGTCGATTTCACAAAAGTATGACAGTGTATTAAAATCAACTACAAGTTAGAACAAAGTCTAGAACATCCTTATGTATTATTTCACTCTTAGTTGTATCACAACAAATCAACCATATTCAAATCACCAATACTACTTCAAGATTTAACAATTTATTATAGGCGTAGTAGTGTAGTACTTACTGAATATAAAATTAGAACAAAGAAGTACTTACTTGGTTGATAGCCTCGGAAGATGTTCTTGCAAAGTAAAAGAGCAAAAGGAAAATTTTTGAGAGATTTTGGAGAGGTAGGCGGCGCCTAGGTTGAAGTTGCAATGCATTTTTTTTCTAAGACTAAGGTTCTATTTATAGGACAAGCTTGGGTCGGGTTTTGACCCATTTGGAATCAGATTTGGAGACCAAAAGTGACCATAGGCGGCGCCTAATTCTTTGCCTATGCTTGGCATAGGCGGCGCCTTTTGGAAAGCCTTGTTGAGCATAGGCGGCGCCTATGCTATGGCATTGTTAGGCATAGGTGGCGCCTATGCCATGGCATACTAGATTCAGAGACAAAAGGCTTTTGCATAGGCGGAGCCTATGCTATGGCATTGTTGAGCATAGGCGGCGCCTATGCTATGGCACTCTAGAATCCGAGAGCTTAGGCCATAGCATAGGCCTTGCCTTGTTCGTGGCCTAGATTTACATAGGCCTTGCCTTGTTCTTTGCCTATATTTTCATAAGCAATTCCTAACCCATAGCCTTTTGCTTCTTCATTCCTAACTTACCACCTTCAACATGCAATACTTCCAAATCAAAATTTGAAACCAATCTCCTCCTTTACACCTCTTGCACCTACACTTATTCAAAAACAACAAAAACGATTAGAACGATGGGTTGCCTCCCATCAAGCGCCTTAGTTTTGGTCGTGGCTCGACAAAATCTTAAGAAATTAAAACAATTAAAAATGATGGGTTGCCTCCCACCAAGCGCTTGATTTATTGTCGCGGCACGACATAGCTATCTCGATTACTTAGACTTTATCGAGATAGATGGGGCATTATTTTTTGAATGGATTCAGAAGACGCTGATGCTTACTTGTAGGCATGCAATCTTCTTCGAGATGAATCTTGTGCGTACATATCCCAAGAGGGCTACCAATTATATCATCAATAGTCCAACCCATAGCTTTCTTGTATTTCTTCAGAGCAGAGATGAGAGCCTCTACATGTTGTTCACTTAAATCATCTGTCACACTTACCGGAAGTGTATTTCTACATCCCAAGCATGCATACCTTAGATAATTGGGGAGCTCTTTCGATTTTCCTCTTGGTGTTTCCCACGAGTTAGAATTTGATAATGCTCAAACTACAGCTCTCGTAAGAGTGTAAGCGGTCGTTGTCAAATATAGAACCCAACTGGGTTGGGTGTCGAATCCCACAGGGAATACTCGGTCACTAAGTATGCAATGATTAGTAGACTTTTGGTGAAAGTTCTGTGAAAAAAGGGGGGATTGGAGCGTGACGTTAAGTAATAAAAATAAAATAGCAAAGTAAAAACGGAATGCTTGGTAGGTTTTAATCAATGAGAATTGTAAGTTAGGGTTATGTCCACCTTATGATTTCTACGTATCTATTGTCTATGAGTTATGCGGAATTCAGACATGCATGCGCTTATAGAGATTCGTATTCTATGGTAAATCCTAGTGTCTTTCGATTCTAGCACTGGGGATTTTCAATGGAAGTCTTCGCTGTTGGTGACGGTTGATTCTTAAGATCAAGGTCCAGCTTCTTAGGAGCATGAGAATAGGACTTTATTCCTGTTAGAGCACAAACGGTTTCATCATGTTCTTCAGCCTCCTCACGCTCAAAATTCAGCAGCACATCAGATAGGGACTCAACAGTAAGCTGCTTCTCTACAGATAATTCTTTCTTATCCTCATAAAAAACATCATCTACAGAGAACACATTCATATCGCTGGGATGCTTCATTGCTTTGCATACATCAAAATGGACCACTTCGTCATTCAGCCGAAATAAAATATCATTAGCTCTTAAATCAATCAGCGCACTTCCAGTTGCGAGGAAAGGGCGTCCCAAGATTATGGGAACTTCAGAATCCACCTCGCAATCCAAAATCACAGAGTCTGCAGGAAAAATGAGGGTAGACACCTTAACCAACACATCATTCAAGATACCCACAGGTCATTTTACCGACCTATCTGCCATCACGAGCCGCATATTGGTTGGGGTAGGGTCGCCCAACCCCAACTTTCTGTAGATGGATAGTGGCATCAAATTGATGCTAGCTCCCAAATCGCACAATGCCTTAACAAAATTCATAGATCCAATCGTGCAAGGAATAGTGAAAGCACCAGGATCTGCCTTCTTCTGTACTAAGGACCTTGTGGCAATTGCACTACAATGATGACTATTATTTGCCGGCTCATAGCTTACTGCCCGATTCTTTGTTAAAAGATCCTTCATAAATTTTGCGTACCCAGGCATTTGCTCTAGCGCCTCCACCAAAGGGACATTAATAGTCAGCTGCTTTAACATCGTCATGAATTTACTGAACCTTGTATCATCCACCTTCTTCTTCAGTCTCTGTGGAAAAGGTGGTGGTGGAAGGGGAATAGTTTTCTCCACCACTTCTTTTACGTCGGGCTTCTGCTGATCAACCTTTTATGGCTGTGGATGTTTCGGGGTGACGTCATTACCACGTTGTTCGGTTTTTTCAGCTTCATTGACGTCTTCTGGTTCTACCTTATCCAATATATCATCGGCCACTTGCTTTATTTGGGATGAGTTTTCCAGTACCTTACCACTCTTGGTAGTAATAGCCATGCATGATCCATCGTTCCTTGGGTTTTGCACCGTATCGCTGGGTAGTGTTCCAGCCTTTCTTTGGTTGAATGCCGCAGATAATTGACTCAATTGTTTCTCCAGCTGTTTTATTGAAGTGGAATGCGAGTCAACCAATTGCTTCATTGAGGACAGATCATTTATTACCTCAGTTAATCCTGTGTTGGTTGCCTCTACTCCTTTCAGCAGTTTAGCCATCATATCTTCCATGGACATATTTCCAGAGCCAGATGCCACAGCCTCACGGTTTCCAGGAGGAACATACAAACCACTTTTGTCAGTCTTATTCTTCCAACCACCTTGATCGCGGTCCTTGTATCCAGATTTATCATAATAGTTCCGACCTTGGTTTCCTTGGGCATTGCCTCAGAAACCCCCCTGATTATTCAAGTAGTTCGCTTCTTTCTCATAGTCGGATTCATATCTTCCCTATGATACAAAGGCCTTAACCTTTTCGGCCTTTCCTGATAATAAGTACTTGGTAAGAAGATCCATCTGTGTTTTCATGTGAGTCATATCTTGGTCACGTTCCTCTTGTCTACGCCTCTGCTCTGCAGTTAAGCCAATAGATACGGTAGAGCTTGCTACCTCAGAATCCCTGGTATGCCAAGCTCTACTCTGCTTTGTCATACGATCTAGCATATCACTTGCCTCAAGAAAAGTAAGGTCCATGAATGACCCACCTACAGCATTATCAACCACTGGCTTAGCCACTGAGTTCAAAGCCCTGTATAATATCTCCATCAAGTGGATGTTGGTCATCTGATGATTTGGGCACCGCATAAGCTTCTTCTTGAACCTCTCCCATGTTTCGTGGAGAGCTTCAGTTGGAAGCTATCAGAAATTGATGATCTCATCTCTCAACTGTGCTCTTTTGGATGGCGGAAAGAATCTTTCTAGGAAAGCGTCTTTCAGTTGCCTCCAATTAGTAATAGAATCAGGAGTTAGCCCATTCATCCATAGAGTTGCCTCCCCAGACAGGGACAATGGAAATAAGCGCAGCCGAATTGTATTCTGCCCAACTCCTGGATTATCAAATGACTTGCATGTTGAAATAAAATTGACCAGATGCATATTCGGGTCATCGCTTGCAAGTCCACCAAATAAACCTTTGAGCTGCAATAGCTGAATCATGGTGCTAGTGATATTGAACTTAGCTTCGGGTGCCAAGGGCGGAGGAATAATAGCCCCTGTGGCACCAGCTCCATCAAGATCATCATCGTCATCATCAAAAGGAGCCTGCACAGCTTGGCGTTCAGGTCTCATTCTATCTTGACGATCTCTCTTGTTCACAGGCGCTGCCACCTTATCTGCACGCCGTGGATTAAGTAACTCATCATCACCCAGGTCCTCATCATCAGGATTTGTTGCCCGACCTGGGTTATCAATATTCTGTTGATGCACTTGAGCAGCTGCCAACGCAGCTAATCTAGCCTGCTCCTGTTGAGCAGCCCTTCTTTCAATGTCACATTGTGCATCCATTCTGCCAATAAGTTGTGGTTCAGGATTTATGGGTAATAATGGCTGACCAGAACTACGAGTATTTGGCATGCACTCAACAGAACCTGAATAAAACAAAAACAACAATTAAAAGTAAAATTCGAGAATTTTAGACCAAAGGGTCTATTAACTATCACAAACTTAGTTGACAACTGTATTCCCCGGCAACGGCGCCAAAATTTGATAACGCTCAAACTACAGCTCTCGTAATAGTGTAAGCGGTCGTTGTCAAATATAGAACCCAACTGGGTTGGGTGTCGAATCCCACAGGGAATACTTGGTCACTAAGTATGCAACTATTAGTAGACTGTTGGTCGAAAATTCTACAGATAAAGGGGGGATTTTATGCGTGAAGCAAAAGTATCAAAATAGCAAAGTAAAAACGGAATGCTTGGTAGGTTTTAATCAATGAGAATTGTAAGTTAGGGTTATGTCCACCTTATGAGTTCTACATATCTATTGGCTATGAGTTATGCGGAATTCAGACATGCATGCGCTTATAGAGATTCGTATTCTATGGCAAATCCTAGCGTATTTCGACCATCAAGGATTATATCACTTTAACTCTTTCGAGCTTAAAGCGTATACTAATGGTACAAATTCTCCAAGAGGTTAATCCAGTTACGGCACTAACTTTTAAAAAGGGTTTAGTAGCCCTATTTCCTTGTCATTCTCTCTTTTCCAGACATGTAACTTTTCTTTCGAACAAGTTAATGCTATACTGGCGTATTCTATATGTTTGCAACCACAAGAATTCAATTAAGATGAAGAGAGTAATGATATAAGCAGCATACGTATCAAGAATTCACAAACTCATAACAACAGATAGTATCTCATAAGGCTTCCATAACCCTAACAGATAAGTTTAGCTACTCATGAGTGCAACGGAAATCACAATAGACATCATCATCATACCAAAATCTAGAATAATCTTCTCAATAGATGATGTTAATGTCAACTAGGGTTGGACGTTTTTGCTCCTTCCGTTGATCAAGTGTTTGCCGGCCTTTCTCTGTTTTGGACTTACAGAATCTGTAACTTGAATAATAGTAAAAGTCGAATGGAAAATACTTGAATTAATGAATGAGTGAATTGTCAAAAGCTTGAATTAATTGAAAGCATGAATGCTGAAAAATTCAGCAAAATAGGGTATTTATAACACCCATATCCTATTCCTACTAGGCTACTGCGTACTTATCCTAATCCTACTAGGTTATTGCATCCTTATCCTAATCCTACTAAGTTACTGCTGATCCCCAAAGTCTTTAGAAATGCTGTTTTTGCCCGGGACAAGTTATCCATGCATCACTTTCAGTCCATAGGCGTCCAAACGTTGCTTTTCTTCTTTCGTGAAGCTTCCTTTGGCATCAAGTTATCCATAAAGTTCTGGAATCTTCATCATTTATACCTGAAAACTTACTAATCACGTTGGTTAGCTCACTTACAGGAAAAAGGGCTAAAAGTGTAGGAATTATATATTTTGTCCTCAAAACTTAGCTAAAATATGGGTACATTAAGGTGCTTTAGGCGTGTAAATACGCCTATCATCAGTCCCTGAGAATTTTGACATGACTATTTTTTGTTGGTCTTCTACCTGAGCTGGGATCAGTGACTGGCATTTTGATTCAACATCATTCTCATATGCACCCTTCAACCTTTTGCCTATCATCTTCAGAAATATCAACCCTTTGAGCAGAAATAAATATTTCAATTTCAGAGCCTGCACTGCCACCAAGGATCAATAGCTTTCCAGACTAATCAGGAGTTCCGTGCACTTTATATCTTGAAAATTTCAGCTCTATTTGACAGGGACCAGGTCCTTTGAAATCCACTATTTCAAAATGAGAAACTTCCACCCTGAAGTGTCTTGAGAGGGAGAACACATTCAGACTTTCCAGTATTAGTCTTTGAACACACCCTATCAATGAATTATTTATGACTGTAATCCCCTTTCTCATACTTGGTACTATGATTATTTATTAGATTCGGGAACCCATTTGAGTTTGAGTTCCCAGTAGGAGGACAATGGTGTGATCAAATACCTTTTGGCCCATCTAGGTAGATAATTTCCTTTCATGATTTTCGAAGGCTTGAAGCCCTTAGGATGTGAATTCCTTTGCTAATATATCTGAAACCATTCATTTTATCTCTAATTTAACTCTAACAATTTTTCTTGATGTGTCCATCTCTTCCATAATGAATACATGGAGGCTTGTGGACCTTGTTCTTAAAATCATGAGCAACTTTCCCTTAAGACCCAAGAACTTGGGCTTTTTCTTTAGAACTAAGACCTTTTCCATTATTTGCACCTTGTCTAGTCAAGTTAGAAAGGATTTGTGAAGATGTAGTCCATTTAAGAGATTTATTAAGCTCTTTTCTTAGATAGACCAGGTCCTGTTCTAAATCTTCATTATTATGGAGTGATGACATAAGATGCTTTTGAGAGTCCTTCAGTTTCTCTTCAAGTTCAATTTGAAGCCTTGAAGATTCTTTCTTCCTTGTACCATCTAAAGCATTTACTCTCTCTAGTTGAGTCCTGCAACTCAGATTCTCAGATTTTAATTTAGTAACCATTTCCTTAGTTTCATATATTTGGAGAGTTAAAGCAATCAATTCAAGTTCTTTATTCTCTACTTTGTCCGCTAAAGCATTTTTCTCAGCAATTAGTTCACACACTAAATCTATGAGCACACTTACAAGCTTTTTATCTTCCTAGCAGAGTAGTTATCTAAGTTTTCCTTAATGCCAAAAATATTTACCTCTTTTTCTTCATCTTATGTATTTGACATAAATGCAAACAGATAATCATAGATATCTAGACTATCTTCCACTGATACCATAGACACATCTCCAGACTTCTCATCTTTATCAGATTCACTGGAAGAATCTCCCCATACTGCCAGAGCTTGCTTTACTGCACAATCAGCTATAGCCTTCCTTCTTAAATTTTTAGGAACTTACTCCCTATTTTTTTTCTTTGTCACCTCCAGTCATAAGGTATTCCTGGTAATCTATTTTGTGCTTTGGATAGTCCATAATGAAATGCTTAAGACTTCCATATTTGTGACACACTTCAACATTGCTTCCTCTTTTTACTGTTACTTTCTCTTCTTTGTAACTTACCACTCTTCTTTATGTATCTAAAAATCATGTTTTCCAAATAGGCAACATCAACATCTTATTCACTTGAATCATGTTTTAAAGCCTTCAACGTAAATTATTCTTCACTTTTTGCTTCTTTCATCTCTAACTCCTGCTGCTTTTTGAGCTCATGGGTCTTTAAATTTCTAATAAGTTCATCTATAATTAGGGTCTTCAAGTTTATTTCCTCAGTTATATAATGCACTTTTCTTTCCCAGGACTTAAGAAGAACACCAAGAATCTTTCTCACTTGCTTATAAAATGGAATCACTTCTCTCAAGCAGTGAAGCTTATTTGTGATAGGAGTGAATCTTGTATGCATTTCTTGGATTTTTTATACTTCTTTTATGGTGAAGGTTTCATACTGAGTAGTCAATATGTCTACTTTAGAATTCTTCACATCTGTAGTACCTTTATAAGCAATCCTCAAGCAATCCCAAATCTCCTTGGCATTATCATAGGCAGACATCCCTTTGTATTCATCAGGTCATATGACATAAACTAACAGTTTCTTGGCCTTGTAGTTTTTCTCAACTTCCTTTATATCTTCATCATTGAACTCTCTCCTATTTTTGACAACAATTCTTGTAACTTCTCCTTCTTTGAATTCTCTAACAGGAACATGAATACCATTAAGAATTATGTCAATTAGCTCAATATCCTCAGCCATACTGAAGTCATACATCCTGGTTTCTACAACCCATAGTATTGTCCATTAAATCTAGGTGGTCTAGTGGTATATTGCCCTTCTTTTAGAGTGTTCCGGCTCTAATATCAATTGTTTAAACTGTGGGGGTTGCACCACACTGTGAGGGACCAGGTCCCCAAAAATCAGTCATAGGCAAACACATAATAAACCAACTAGAAACACGACAAAATATAGGAAATGTAAAGAACACAGGATTTAATGGGGAAACATCCTTGCTCAAGGGAGGAAACACCATGGGTTGCCCTTACAAGCTCTCAAAATTTCAGTATAATCAACCTCTTCATTACAAACTTGAACTTGAACCTAACTCTAAGCTCCTTCTACTTGTAATAACTCTACTACAAGATCGCTTTGACAACTCTACCAAAACTCCCTCAAAACTGATTAACTCTAACCAGTATCAAGATTAGACAACTCTACCTAAGCATTCTCAAAGAAAAAAAAATCATTACTCTTGTACAATGAGTAATTCAGCTACAGACTCAAGCTGAACTTAAGAACACTTGCTATTTTAGCATCTTATAGAATGAGTAATTTAGTTACAAACTCAAACTGGACTCAAGAACACTTGCTATTTTAGCACACATAAGAAATGAGATCTTGAGCAATGTTGAATATTGAGCTTTTGCCATTTTCACTCTTCAGATTTCCATTTTCAAAAACTACTTAATAGAGAAGCATCATATTTCTTTTATAGTTGAGTGATAATTAGGGTTGGAATGCAATTGGACCAAGTGTCGTAAATAGTGCATGTTTTACCTGTACAGTTTATTACACTAGAGGACAAAACTTTGCAGACATGTGCCAGTTGTACTGTAGCCTTAAAGATCCAGGGACCTAGTCCCTTGTTGTCAGTTGCTTATCATCAAAATAAGATATATTAAATACCTTTATAACGTTTATAGAGTTGATGAATAAGGTATTCTATACTTATTTTGATTCTTTTAAGATTATGTTCATTGATGATATCTTGGTTAATTTCAAGAATAAAGCTAACCATGTGCTACATTTAAGGGACATACTTTAGAGATTGCGTAATAATAAGATTTATGCCAAGTTCAACAAGTGCGAGCTTAGTTGGATTCTATTTGTTTCTTAGGTATTGTAGTGACCAAATGTGGTATTATGATTGATCCGGCCAAGGTAGTAGAGGTTCATGATTGGTCTTGACCTACTTATCCTATCAAGATTTAGAGTTTTATCAGGTTAGCAGGCTATTATTGATGCTTTGTGTAGGGTTTTTCTTCTATTATCATTTCTTTGACCAAGTTGACTCAAAATAAGATTATTTTTTAATGGTTGGATGCTTGACGGGAAAGGTTTCAAAAGCTCAAAGAGTTATTGACTTCAGTTCATATCTTGAGTTTGCTTGAGGAGGGCATGAGCTTTAATATTTTGTGATACTTTTGGAGTTGGCTTGGATGGTTTCTTGATGCATAAGGGAAAGGTGAATGTTTATGTTTCTTAACAGTTGAAGTTTCATGACAAGAACTACCCTACCCATGATTGGAGTTAGCCACAGTTTTGTTTATGTTGAAATTATGAAAACACTAGTTGTATTTAATCCATTGTGGGATTTTCTTTGATCATCATAGCCTTTAGTACTTTTTCACTTAGAACTATCTTAATATAAGACTGCATCGATGGTTAGAGTCACTTGAGGATTATGATCTCACTATTCTTTATCATTTGATCAAGGCTAATAAGGTAGAAGATACCTTAAGTCAGAAGGCAGTAAGTATGAGGAGTTTGGCTCATCTATTGGTAGGGGAGCGACTTTTAGCTTTAGACATTCAACCTTTAGCTAACCAGTTTCTTATTATTTATATTTTAAGACCTAGGCATGTTCTAGCCTTTGTTGAGGCTATGTCTTCATTGATAGAGAAGATTCAAGCTTGTTAGTTTGATGATGAGAAGTTGAGAGTGATTTATGATAAAGTGATGAGTGGTTAGTTAAAGATTTTATTTCTTAACACCATTAAATAAAGACTATATTTCTTGACACCAAGGGTGTTTTGATGACTGGAGTCAGGTTTGTGTGTCGAGAGTTAGTGGATGGGTTAAACTAATCTTGGATAAGCCTCATTGTTTGAAGTATTATATTTATCCAAGAGCAGACAAAATGATCATGACATAAAGCAACACTATTGGTGGTGCTTGATGAATACAGACATTATTGAGTTTGTGGCCAAGTGTTTTTATTATCATCAAGTGAAGTATGAGCATCAATAACCGGGTGGTACTATGGAGAGGATACTTGTACCTGAGTGGAAATGAAAGTGGATCACTATGGATTTTATTGTTGTTATGCCCCCAACCTTAGGGAATTTTAATTAAGTTTAGATGATTATGGATAGGTTGACTATGTCCAGATAATTCATACCTGTGAGAGAAGTCTGTAATGTGGAGAAGTTGGCCAAGATTTATATTCAAGATATTAATCAATTGCACGGTGTACCTATCTCTATTATTTTTTATAGAGGTACTCAGTTTACCACAAATTTTTAGAGTTCTATGTAGAGTTAGTTGGATACTCAGCTTGATAGGAGCACAGCTTTTCACTCCCAAATGGATGGCCAATCAAAATGGAACATTCAGGTTTTAGAGGATATGTTTCAAATGTGTGTTGGTGATTTTGGAGACATGTTTTAAGCATGTATTATAGATTTTGGTCGTCGTTTAGACCAATTTTTTCCTATAGAAAAGTTTTTCTATGACATTAGTTACCACTCCAGCATTCAAAAGATGCCTTTTGTGGCTTTGCATGGGTAGAGATATAGATCTCCTATGGGATGGTTTGATTTATTTGAGTTTAGGCCTTGGGGAACTGATTTTTTAGGGACTCGATGGATTGAGTTAGATTGATTCAGTTGAGGCTTGTGGCTGATCGGAGTAGATAGAAGATTTATATCGACCGTTGAGTTTGTGATGCAATATTTATGCTTGGTAAGTGGGTTTTGTTGAAGGTATCACCTATGAAGAGTGTGATGAGATTTTGGAAGAGATGGAAGCTTAGTCTGAGATCTATTGGGCCTTTTAAGATTCTTGAAAAATTTAGAGGTCTGGTGTATATGCTATCTTTTCCTCCATGTTTGTCGATTGTTCATTCGGTATTCCATGTTTTCAAGTTGAAAAAATACCATCAAGATAATTTACATGTTATTCGGTAGGACTTATTTTTATTAGATTATGGCTTTTCCTATGAGAAGGATCATGTTGCTATCCTAGATGGGCATACTAGGAAGTTTAGATCTAAGCATATTGATTCTATAAAAGTTTAGAGGAGATATCTGTAATGACCCTCTAGGTTATTTTTTGTCTTTTGCTAATTTATGTCATTTAGAGTATTCATATAGCTTCCCTAAGTCATTTATGACTTAATGGAGCTGACAGTTTGGTTACCAGGCAGTTCATTTGGTTTTTAGAGCCAATTACCTATTTTGAAGTCTTTATTGGCTTAAATTGGCTATCAAGCAAAAACTTTAATCAAACGACCTTGTATGTTAATTCTAATAGTTTCATCATCTCTAAAATATTAATTTAAGGCTAAGGGGACCTTTAGTTAGGGTCCCAAGGCTTTCGGACCTATTTTGGGTTAGAAAAATAGCTCTTGGGTATGGGACTTACTTTTCATCAAAACGACCTCAAATGAAAATTTTAACCATACCATTAAGTACGGAGCAATGAATTTGATAGGGCAGCATAGTTCATTTGTGTATATCATATTTGAAATAAATCTCGAAGGGTCTATGGAGACTTGTAAAAATTTTAAGTCTCCAGCTGGTACATTCGCTTAAGCGACCAGGCTTCCAACTGGTATACTTCTTAAGAAAGGCCCTTCCACTTGGGAGAAAGTCGTTTAAGAAAGTTTTGGTCTTCTTAAGAGAAAGGCTCAGGCCTTGGAAGGTACCACGAAAGCGGCACTTGGCCGCATAAGCCATGACCACATAAGCGTTCCATGTCCGCTTAAGCGATGATCGCGTAAGCGGTCCAGTGTCTACTTAAGCGGCACTAGGGTAGCCTTAAATGCCCCTTTGACTGAATATTTCCCATTTTTCACACAACTTTAAGGATGTAAAATGCTAGAGAATGTTGAAACTTGGGAGAAACATTAATAGGTGATTTTGGGGCATTTGTGAGATTGAATTACTCGTTTGTTCTCTGAATTCTTAGTAAGTTTTCAATAGTTTCATTGTTAATTTCTCAATTAATTTTAAAAATCCCTAGATTATTGGTGGATTGATTTTAGCACCAGTTGAACTAAAAATTTTCCCTTTCTTGAGGGTAAATGCTCCTTGAGCATTGAGGGACGTGTTGATGATTTCGTAAGTGTGATTTTGCAAGTCGGCCCCAAATGGGATTTTTATGTAATTTTGGACCCAAAGCATAAAATGCAATATCGGTACCATTGTTCTCATGTTGATGAGTATATTATTATTTTGATAGCGTGGCATTGTGCAGAAGCTTGTCGAAAGGGAAAATCACCTATTTAGTTGATTTCTTTGGGCTTTCTTCAGTATCCAGGTAGGCTAGGTTTACCTTTCTTTTAGATTGGGCTTAATTGTAGTATATTTTTATTATGTGCTAGATATGGGTTGGAAATTATGTCTTGGAGACATAATTAGTATAATTTGGATTGTTTAGCCAATTAAGAGTTTTGAAATTATGTCTAAAAATGCTACCACTACACGAGATAAGGACCCCGAGTCCGTGACTAGGGATCCTATCATAATTCATAAATGACCTAGAGTTCAATGATAACCAATAGATGCAACACCAAATGGAAACTATGATAGGGGCCCTTCATTGGACCATATCCTCGTACCTGAGCCAGAGATTTCTCAACCCCAGCTAATGATGGACCAGGGACCAGCTAAGGCTCCAACAAAGTTTTTTTTTAGTACTCAAGGATGCGTTGGTTCAGATCTTGGGATTAGTTAGCACTGCACCATCTGATAGTGCAAAGGTTGTGAATCAAAGTAGTACTGATGAGAGGACATAGCCTATAGTTGCATTTTCTAGAGCTGAGGGCCCTACTGTACTAGTGGTTGATCAGTCGATAGTCACTCAGTTGGTAGTTTCCCATCCTGCTATGTCTTTAGAAAGAAAAAAATGTTGGGTAGATTCTTATGATTAGCTCCAACTAAGTTTTTTGATGCACCGAGAGATGATGCTTATGAGTTCTTTGTTGCATGCAAGGATAGGCTTTATAATTTGGGCCTAGTTAAGACGCGTGGCATAGATTACACTATTTTTTAGATGGATTTGGTGGCTCAACACTGGTGGAGAGGTCATCTTGTTTCCAAACCAGCTGGATCTCCCCCTTTGACATGGACTTAATACTTTAAGGTCTTCTTAGAGAAGTATATACCTCGCAGTCTTAGAGATCATCTAAGGGGTCAGTTCTCAGTGTGGGATCAAGGCTCTATGGCTGTGAAGTATTAGGCTTTATTTCATGAGTTGTCTAACCATGTTACATCTATCTTGTCGAATGAGTATGAGCGGGTTCAGTGTTTTGTGTGAGGATCAACACTTTCTATATGCATGGACATATATAGTTTGGTTGCTATGATTAGATCTTTTGTTAAGGTTTCTAATCATTCCCAGGTTATGGAGGATGCACCACGAGGTCCAAGGGGGCAGTGGTAAGAGGTCATGATATCATGGTATTTTTAGTGAGAGCCATAGTAGCTCACAATTCAGAGGTAGTGGTTCTCAGGGTAGGTACCCTCTCCGTTAGCCTTATTAGCATTAGGGATAGTCTAGTAGGCCCATGTAGGCTAGAATTTAGATTATCGATAGAGTCAAGTCTAGTTATAGTGATCATCTGGGATAGATTAATGGTCAGCCTCTAAGGGGTTTATTTTCTTGTTATTCTAGTCGTGGTGGTTATTCTGGTTCAATCGAATCTTCTAGGCTTAGTACAGCACCTAAGGCATGCTATGGTTGTTGGACCTTTGGCCATTTCTCAAGGGAGTTCCCTAGTCATGGAGCGGTAGTTCCTACAGCTTAGAGTATTCCACTAATTAAAGTAGTTGTGCCCCTAGATATAGGTGGTATGCATACTCATTAGGGTCATCCCCATAGTGGTCGTAGAGGTACTTGAGTAGGTAGTACACGATATCGGTCAGGAGCCCAACCAGGTAATAGGCATGATCAGTTTTATGTTGTACTCGCTAGACCTGAAGTAGAGTCTTCAGATGCTGTTATTATAGGTAACATTTTGAAGTTCCATCAGCCAAATTTTTCTTTATTTGATTCGAGATCAACTTACTATTATTTATTTGCTTATTATGTCATGCAATTGGAGTTATCTTAGGATTCTTTATCTGTGTTGCTATGTGTATCTATTCCAATGGGTAATTCTTTAGTAGTGGATCAGGTTTATAAATCATATGTTGTGATTGTTTTAGAGTTTGATACTCGATATAATCTTATTGTAGTGGATTTTGATGTGATTCTGGGCATGGATTGGTTATCCCCCTATTATGCAGTCTTGGATTATTTTTTCAAGGTTGTTACCTTAGCCATGCCCGGCATACCCCCGATTATATGGTAGGGATTTATTATCCATAACCCAATGGGGATTCTTTCTTATATTGGAGCTAGGAGACTTATTTTGAGGAGTTGTGAGTCTTATCTCACTTATATTTGTGATGTTAGTATAGAGAGTCCTTCACTTGACTTTGTTTCCATAGTCTAAGAGTTTTTTTGATGTTTTCCCCATCGATATACCTGGATTTTATCTCGATCATGATATTGAGTTTTTTATTGATCTTGAGCTGGGAACCCAACCTATTACTATGGCACTCTACTGTGTGACTCCTATCGAGCTTAGGGAGCTGAATTTTGAACTTTAGAATCTTCTAGGTAAGGGCTTCATTAGACTGAGTGTGTTTCCTTGGGGTGGGCTTATCTTGTTTGTATGGAAGAAGGATGGTTCCTTGCATATGTGTATTGACTATAGGCATCTTAATAAGTTGATGGTGAAGAATGGGTATCCTATGCCTCACATTGATGATTTGTTCGACCAGAAGGAGCAGCAAGGTTCTCTAAGATTGACTTAAGGTTTGGTTACCATTAGTTGAGGATTTAGGCTGAGGACATCCCAAGATAGCCTTTAAGACTCATTAGGTTCATTATGAGTTCTTGGTGATGTCTTTTGGGTTGACCAATACCCTAGCAACGTTCATGGATCTGATCAACTTTATAATCAGGCCTTTTAGATGCCTTTGTAATTATGTTCAGCGATGATATCCTTGGGTATTCAAGGATTAGATAGGAGCATATGCAGCATTTGAGGATTGTTCTCCAAAATTTTAGAGATCATAGGCCTTTTACCAATTTCTCTAAGTGTGTTCGGTCTAGAGTTAGTGACATTCCTAGGGCATGTGGTGTCTAAGGATGGGATTGTGGTAGATCCAACAAAGATTAAGGTTATTTGTAATTGGTCCAGGCCTATATCTCTGTCTGAGGTTCATAGCTTCATTGGTATGTCTGGTTAATATAGGTGGTTGGTTGAGAATCTTCTACTATTGCAGCACCGATGATTAGGTTAACCCGGAAGGAGGTTTCTTTCTAGTAGTCTGAGAAGTATGATTCGAGCTTTCAGAGCTTAAGAGATTTCTCACTTCAGCTCTTATATTGGCTCTTTTTGTTGAAGGTAAAGGATTCACCATATATTATAGTTCTTTTGGTGTTGGTTTCGGTTGTGTGTTGATACAGTAGGGTTGAGTTATTACTTATGCGTCGAGGTAGCTGAAGGTATGCAAGTGCAACTACCCCACTCATGATTTGGAGTTGGCAGTGGTAGTTTTTGCACTTAAGATTTGGAGGCATTATTTTAGGGCATGCATTGTGAGATCAACACGGATCATCATAATCTTCAGCATCTTATGACCCAAAGAGAGCTTAAGTCTATGTAGCATAGATGGGTGGAGTTACTTAAGGATTATGAAATCACTATCATAGATTATCCAGGCAAGGGAAACATGGTGGCGGATGCCTTAAATAGAAAAGAGGTGAGTATGGGTAGTTTAGCGTCTATCTCAGTTTCTCAGAGGCCATTGGTATAGGATATCCAGTCCTTAGCCAACTTAATAGTGCGACTTGATATTTCTGACCTTAGAAGGATTTTTGCTAGTGTTGAGGCCAGGTCTACTTTTTTGTACACCTTTAGTAACAAGTTGAGTAGATGTTATATACATAATACCCCTTTTTTAAAATAATTACACACAAATATTGAAATTAAAAATTAAATAAATTTGCAAATGTCAATACATAAGATTGATGCACTAGATATTTTCTACTTACAAAAAAATTAAATACTTCTACACATGTTTTAAACTGTAAAAAAAATATAAGCAATGTCACTAAATTCTAATCCTATTAGTAATTCAGAAAAAAAATCTTCTCCCGTTGACACTTGTATTGCTACTTGATTTAAATCTTCTCACTTGATTTCTTCTTCTCTAGTCCTTCAATTTTCTTAAGTGATTTTTTTTACTCGAAAGCCTCCTTTTTGTTTCTTCTGCAGTATGAAACATAGTATGAGCTTTCAGCTCTTCTTGAATCTTTTGTAAGACCTGCAAGTAAAAGTCACATAAGTTTGTGTTTTGCATAAAATGTAGAAGTTGCTAAAATATTGACTAATTATGATGCTGACAAACTTCTCTATAGTGTTTAACAAATCCTGATCTTTTGAAGTAATTACACTATTTTAGGTGAACTGAAAGATAAGACATCTAAATCAGAAAAACGGAAGTCTCTACTAAGTTACCAAGAGCAGTTCACATTTTTATGTTTCCGGCAAGAAAATCAATACAAATTTACATGGCTATTTAAAGTTAGCACATAAGAGCATAGTACTATACACTGATGAAACAAATATAAAAAGTTTAAGCAAATTCATAAGTTGCTTTCAATTGAATAGGAGAGATCACTGGTACATGTTTTTTATAATCTGGGTGAAAATATTTTCAATTGAACAGGAGAGATCACCAGTATATATTTTTTACACTCTGGGTGAAAATATAGAACTGAATGTGGTCAGTTTCGTGAATCTAAACTATGATGATTATTCAAATTGTGATTTATCTGTTGAAAACATAATTAGGTTAAGCTTACATCTGACCTTTAAGGAGGTGAAGCATCCACAAAAGAGAATAAAATGTTGTTTAGTTGCAAAAGCTATGGAAGAAGTTGTGTAACAAAACTACATTGCAGTTCTTACCTTGGTTTGCCATTTGAGAACTTAAGAACCGATAAAGGGAAAATAACTTGTAGACATCAAACTCTGAGATTGTGTCTTAGCTCAAGTTAAGTAACTAATAAAGCATAGTTCTTACAACTCACAAACATATAAATGACAGTTCTTACTTTTGCATGCCAAAGTTTATACCGCTTAGTGAGAATTCATACCTTACATCATGAATCACTACTACTATCTTATTTCATAGGACACCGAAGTCTTTTTAACTAGGCACTCTACTTCTCTTCCACTCCTTTTGCAATTACAAATACCAAACAAAATAGCAAAATAGAATAGGATTTTTCTAATAGGGAGAGAGTGTCAATGTAGGGAAAAAATAGATGTAACAACCCAAATCCGGCAAAAACAACTCTTATTTTATTTTTTGGCTAAGTTTCTTTTTTGATAGCGCATAACAGTGTACACTCGTTCTCTTTTTTGACAGTTTTCTTGTGGATCAATTTGAGCTATCGTAGGTAGCCAAAATTAATCCAGGCTATTTGATAGGTTCATTTCAACTATATCCACACCGATCATCTATGAGTACATTCCTTTCTACTAACGTAATTTTAGGTGTGTTGGGTTGTATTACAATTTTAAGGGCTAAATTTGACATCTCTAATAAAGGTCAACCACTAGCATTCTGAATGTTGCCCAATTTCAATAGAAAAACTTATAAATATAAGTGAAGAAACCAGACAACAAAGATCAAAATACCTTCAAAGGATAGTTAACTTTAGCCCATGAAACTTGGATGAGTTGGGATGGAATAAGTTTTGATGAACCAACACAAATACAACCAAAATTGTCTATTTTTCTCATGTTTATGATCATTACTCATTGAACAGTTTGTGGAAAACTTGACATTGCACAAGAAACAATAATTGGCAGTTAAGATATCAAAAAATTAAAATAAACACCCCATTGAAAAACAAATTTGCAGAATCAAATGTACAGATAAGAGATGACTTGCCTTCAAAGGGATGCTCAAACCTTGAATCCACAATTTCCCTCAGTAGCTCTGGCTTTAAAAGAATGTCTCTGAATCCAGAACTGTGAATTCCAACATAACCCCTATATTGACAAAGAATGACCAAACCATTTAGACTTATTATGAGATTCAAACTCTCTAGCTTAAGAAGTAGAAAAAGAAGCATATTAATCAGATATGGTGGCATATTAGACCATTTATTCAGTATGTGTGTGCTGACATTATGTTAAATTAGAAATAGAAAAAATTCTCACTCTCACTATAAAAGTACATGATTATATGAGAGAAGACATGTATTTCTAACTCTAACTGTATAAAAGGACAAACACAACAACAACATACAGTATAATCCCACAAAGTGGGGTATGTGGAGGGTAGATTGTGCTTCGACCTTACCCCTGTCTCAGATATAAGAATGAAAAAATATTGTTAAGCCACATAGAATATATAAATTCACTCAAATCCATGATACAGATAGACCCCAATAATCGAATTGATTATCTTGATGCACAAGGACACTATATTACATAGTAAAAATATTTGAAAACATCACAAACACACATAGGCTGAGGCACACCACTTGTGCTACATACACATACACATACAATGGTTCAAACTATTCAAGTGTGTCTGCATCAACAAACTACTCAAGTGTATTCCTACAAGCTATAAGTGATGTCTGGAAAGAATAATCAACTTATATCTACCAGTACTTGATGCTTGCTGGCAGAACATTTGCAGCTACCGTGTGTTTGTGTAATGTGTAATAGACAATATTTTCAATTGCTTTTCTTGTGCAATATACAAGCCAAAATGAAAGCAAGCACAAATAAGCAAATGCTAAGAAAAAATAACTAGTCAGCAACTTAACTTTTACTCTTTCTAGATCAACTTTTCAGTTTTGATTTTAAATTTTAAAACATTCTTTGTCACTTCTCCAACACAATTAAACCACAACAAGAATTTGGGATATGGGGAATCAAAGCCCTAAACAATAAATAACTAATAATATTAAAAAATAGAATTACAACCATCTTTCATACTAAAATGTTCAATAAAAAAGAAGTTCATGAGTTTCTTTGGAGAAATAAAGGAGAACTTACCGATCGAATCAAGCCAAGAAATTTCAGATAAAGTGGTAAGCCCCTGCAAAGACAATAGAATAGTCCAATTTATTAAAGTATAAAAAAGAAGTATTCAAAAGGAGAAACCAAATTAAAAAACATAAAATAACAAAAGGTGAGGGAGATCAAGAAACCAGTAGTATAATTCATTAGTTAGAAGACAGACTTAACGACATAATTTGAGATGGAAACAAACAACGTAAGAAATTGGAACTAGTACGTAGCTTGTTATTTACAGTACATTGTATATTGTGTAATTGTTTGGTGATGGATGAATTGAGCAAACCTCATTCTGATATTGTATGTTCGCATAGTAGTACTGGACAACAACAACAACAAGAGGGGCCACCAATTAATGATGAAAATCAACTTTTTAAGATCTAGGAAATATATTGAATTATTCTGTCCTTGAAAAATTGATGCAACAAAAGGAAATTTTTAAAAAATAGGATTTAGTAAAACAAAGAGAATAACCAACACAATTATCAAGTAAATAGCAATTCCACTATTCTAATGGCAATAATGAAAACTGTACTTTAACATTACAATACAACAACATACCTAGTATAATCCCATAAGTGTAGTCTCGGGAGGGAAAGACCCAATCACTTGAATGCTTGCGCCTAAAATGACTATTGAGGCATGGAAAAATAGTAAAATTATCTGATCTTATATAACACACTATGCGGACAAGCATATCTTATGAAGGGAAGGCACAAGATAACTTTGAAAAATAAGAATTGAGTTATCACCTTGTACACCTACAATTGACACAATAGTGAGACATAATAAGCCCCATATATGTCACCATTACCTCCCGAGAGTAAAATTCCTTCACAATAGCTTCATGTTTTTTATCAGTTGTTCTAATAAACTTGTCATTACTTTTAACATTACAATAACCCACAACAAAAATATATAGATCCAACAAGGATCCTAATCCATACTTTTCCCCAAAATATAATTTCACAAAGTATAATTTCAAGAAGAGAAATTTTGTATCTTATACGCAACTATAGTTTCTGGATCTATATACAAATATGAACCCTCAAATTTCTAAGTTAACGAGATCAACAAATACCCAATGTTAATTTCCACCGGGATAATGAAAAATCACATAGAAAATTACTAGCAGTGACCTTGGCAAGCAACAAAACGCAGAAAGAAAAAAAACAAAAGAAACGACTATAACAACAAATGAAAAAAAAGATATAAAATTGGAAGGCATGAAGATATTATTTGCTCGCATAGGTCCAACTTTTTCTACAAAATTTAATGAACAGGATAATAAATTAGTTGAATGTTGATTTTTCATAAATAATTGAAATTAAAGTGAAAGAAACTTACCAATTGGAGCCCTAGTTTTTGCTTAGGGAACCCAAGTAATTCAAAACTCTGATTGTCATGTGGAAGGAATTGGGAAGGGGAAGTGGAAGAGAAAACCTAATTTGAATGAAAATAAGGAAGAAAAATTGAGTAAGAAGGAAAAAATGAGGAAAAAATTTTCCGCTTCTACATTTTCTAAAAATTTGAGAAAGGACTATTATTTTTATTATTATTAGCCACAAACAAAGAAAATTGTGGGGAATTTAAATATTTTAGCAACAATCAAAATACTTTTAGCAAAAATAAAAATATATTGTTGCAAATATATTTATATTTCAAATTATTTTATTAATTCATGATATTTGGCAACAAGATTAAAAGATTTGGCAATAAGAAAAAGTTCATTGTTAAAAATTCCATTCAATGCCAACAATATTCTTAGGTTGTAGCCAATTATTAAATTTAGCAACAACATTTTATTTGTTGGCAAAAAATTGTTGCCAATTCTATATTTTCTTGTAGTGGACGTGGGATGTTATTATTATCTTATCTATCTTTCGTATAATTATTATTACCTGGTTTATTGTTGAAAGTACTTACATGCAAATCTCTGACATTTATACCATTTTTACCAAATTAGCCCATTGCTTATAGCTTCAAGCTACGGTTTGGCTTACCAAATAATGGGATAAAGTAGATGCCATCATGACTCGTAGATTGGGTCGTGAGAACATCACCCTATTAAGGAGGATACATAGGAGGTTGACTCTAATATGCAGAGTTGTTATCCACATCTTTACCAATTCAAGTACATTATTTGCTTTTTTGTTTGAGGACAAACTTGTGTTTTAGTGGTGGATAATGTAACACCTCCCGTTCTAATTTTTAGCTTTTGCTGTGTTTTGAGAATTATGCCCTTCCCGTAGTTGTTATATGTTATTTATGAGTTGTTGGATTGGTTGGCATAGTCCCAAAGCATTCATGGGTGATTTGAGTAAGTTTGAGGTTTTGAGTAGCCTCATAAGGAATATGTTTGACTTTGGTCATCATTTTGTGATTGAGTAGCCTTATTAGCAATTAGTTTGACATTTGTCAACATTTTGTGATTCGAGCATTGTATGGTTATTTTGTCAGTTCCATTAAATTTGGAATGCCAATTTAGGGTTAGTAGCTTAGTTATTTGCATTATTAAACATATTCCCAATCTTGAATAAAGTTCAAAAACAAAGAGGCAAAGATTTAAATCTTGCCTTTAACAAACTCTGAAAACAAAGATGTGTTTAAAGACACATACCTTCTGCACGAATCCCAAGAGTAGAAAACAAATGTGAATATTTGGACTTTATGTCCTCTTCTACTTCCCATGTATCTTCTTCCACCTTATGGTTCTGCCATAGAACCTTAACCGAAGCCATATCCTTAGTCCGCAACTGAAAAAACTGCTTATCCAAGATCTTAATCGGGACTTCTTCATAAGACAAAGAATCAATGAGACCCAATCCTTCCAAAGAAACAATCGAAGAAGAATCACCAATGCACTTACTTAACATGAAAACATGAAAGACCGTGTGAACCAAAATCAAGCTAGAAGGTAACTCCAGCTCATAAGAAACATTACCAACTCTCTGCAAAATAAGAAACATTACCAACTCTCCGTAAAATCTCATAAGGACCAACATACCGGGCACTGAGCTTCCCCTTCTTGCCAAAGTGTACTACTCCCTTCATGGGAGATACCTTGAGAAAAACCTTATCCCCAACCCCAAACTCTAAGTATTTATTCCTAACATCTGTACAGGACTTTTGGCAACTTTAGGTAGCCTTAAGCCTCTCCTAAATCACCTTCTCAATAGCCTGGTAAACCAAGTCGGGACCAAGCATGTCCGCCTCACAAAGCTCAAACCAACCAATATGATATCTACACCTCCTACCATACAATGCCTCAAAAAGGGCCATACCAATACTGGAATGATAGCTATTATTGTAATCAAACTCCACCAAAGGTAGATGCTCAACCCAATTGCCACCATAAGCAATCAAACAGGCCTAAAGCATATCATCCAATGTATGAATAGTTCTCTTCGCTTGCCTATCCATCTACAGATAAAAAGCAGTACTCAGACTCACCTTGGTCCCCAACCCTCTCTGAAAAGATCACCAAAAGTGAGACGTAAACTGCATACCACGATCAAAAATAATTGAAACAGGCACCCCATAAGCTTCACAATCTCCAAAAGATACTGCTTTGCATAATCCTCCGCTGCAAAGGAAGTTCGCATTGGTAAAAAGTGCGCAGACTTAGTCATTCTATCCACAATGACCCAAATCGAATCATATTAACTCCAAGAATGAGGAACACAAGTAACGAAGTCCATATTGATCACTTCTCACTTTTATTCGGGAAAATTAATCTCTTAATACAACCCTCCTAGACTCATGTGTTTAACCTTAACCAGTTGACATACCATGCACTTGGACACAAAATCCACCACATCCCTCTTCATACCATTCCACCAATAGATCTCCTTGCGGTCATGATACATCTTAGTCCAGCCAGGATGAACAATATAGCGCAACTCATGTGATTCGGCCAAAAGCCTTTGTCTCAATCCGTCAATAGCAGGAACACACAACCTCTCTTGGTACCATAAAGTACCATTACCAATAATCTCAAACACCACTACCTTTTTCCCACCAACATCACTATTGATTTTCATCAAGATAGGATCTAGCACTTGCTTCTCCTTAATATCCACACCAAGAAATAATCAAAACACTTCTTGCACCACCACACTACCATTCTTGGAGTCCAAAAGGCGAACTCCAAGATTAGACAAGCAGTGAGTATCCTTCATTAATTCCTGCTTTTCTTCATCTAGATGAGCTAAACTCCCCATGGATAACCTACTAAGAGCATCAGAAACCACATTAGCCTTACCTGGGTGATAGTGAAGACTCATATCATAATCCTTGAGAAGCTCAAGTCATCTCCTCTGCCTGAGATTAAGCTCTTTCTGAGTGAACACATACTGTAGACTCTTATGATCAGAAAAGATATCCACATGAACATCATACAAATAATGTTGTCATATTTTTAATGCAAACACAACCGCCAACAACTCTAAATCATGAGTAGGATAATTCCTCTCGTGTACCTTCAACTGCCTGTAAGCATATGCAATCACCTTCCCATACTGCATCAATAGATAACCAAGACATACCCAAGATGCATTGCAATAAATCACAAACCCATCATTGACTTTTGAAAAAGTCAGAATTGGAGCCGAAGTTAGCTTATCTTTAAACTTTTCAAAATTCCCTTCACAAGCATCCCACCAAGAAAACTTGACCTTCTTTTATGTCAACTTGTGGCTTTCTTTGTCGTAGTAACCCCAATTATGACGACCACATAACCGACAAGGATGACATGAAGAAACTGACTGACCTCTGTTTTCCTGAGATTGGGCATCCTATGTCCAGAAATTGTCACCACAATGATGACGCCTGTCGCCCGACTGATAAGGACCACTAGCAAAAGAGTAGGAACTAGAACTCCCCAACTTCTTCTTCTACCATTTTCCACCATCTTTACCACACTGAGACTAAGCACCTCCCAGATTAGGAAACCTGCTCTTCTTACCCTGCCTATCCCCAAACTCTGCCTGTTTTCTCTTTTTATTCTCTACGTGTTGCATATGAATAGTCAACCTAGAGATGTCCATATCCTTAATCAGCAAGGTAGTTGTGCTCTCCAAAATCAAATCTCAATTAAACCCAGAAGAAACTTCCTCATTCTAGCCCGCATATCAGCCACTAGATCCAAAGCATACCTTGACAATTTGTGAAACTTCAAGGCATATTCCTCGATAGACATTCTCCCCTACTTGAGGTTCACAAACTCCTCTATCTTTGCTTCCCTCAACTTTTGGGGAAAGAAATGATTAAGAAAAGCACCAGAGAAGGAATCCCATAAGGATGACTCCTCCACATCTTCTTTATCCCTATCCCACTCTTTATACCACTGATATACAACCTCTTTAAGTTGATAAGCTGAAAAGTTTACCCCCTCCATTTTGGTAGCCTGCATCACCCAAAATATCCTCTCCATCTCATCCAAGAAGCCCTATGGATCCTCCTTCACCTTCACTCTAGAGAAAGTGGGAGGACTCATCTTCATAAATTGGCCAACCCTTGTAGCCTCAGAACATAAAGTACCATAAACATCTCGCTAAGCCTGCACAGTAACCTATTTTTCAATAGTATGAATAGACTGATGGAATTTCGCATTAGTCACCTCTCCTTGAGGAGGGCTAGTAGCAACCGATGGAACTCAAGAACAACCAGGGATAGAATCATGATATTGAAGATAAACCCCAGAAGTAGGATACACCCTCTTAACATTACCCCCAAATAGGATAGAAAAATTTTCTTGTGTTCTAAATCTACGAGGCATGGTCTGAAAAATGAACAAACAAGGATTCAAGAATATTTCAAGACTGAGAATTCAAGCTTGAAGATAGAATACAAAGAAAGTGAAACATTCCTAAATGTCTTGTAACATCTCCCTTAGAAATGTGGCGCGCTACACACCCCTAAAGAAACTCTACTCGACATGGTTTTGTGGACTCCCAATTGACCATGAACCTAGGCTCTGATACTAACTTGACACGACCCGGCCTGGGGCCTTATCATAATGGGCATCCCAAGTCTGACCAAGACCAGTGACCACCCCCATTACCCAACCCGGCCTCCAGTCACCTGCCCTGAGTTAGCTGAATTCCAAGCATGAAACAAAATAGTGTAATAACTCACATAAAGACCCTAGGAATAGATCAAAACCATGATCGACCCGACCGAGTCCAACCATCCTATAACCATAATCCAACCATGCCAAACCATACCAAAACAAATGCCATAAAACGGGACATAACCAAGTATATTTCAAAACATAATATAATTAATCCTAAAATGTAATAGGATGGAACAACCAATAATATCATCCAATGATGTCAGACCACCAGCTTATTCCAATGGCAAGGCCGACATCTATATCGATCTTGTCCATTCCAAATCATAGAAGTACTACAAAGCCTCTAACCAAAAGAGTAATGAAATATTATTGGGACATGCCTCAAACCATAGCCAAAACCAACATCCAAAATAAAACCAGAATGTCTAGAAATATCCATAACATGAAAGGATACAAGCTCACCACTCTAGTCCAAATATTGTTTCTAAGTCAATCACTATGTAGAAGGAGTAGAACAGTTGGTTCCTACATAGAAAGGATATACAGCCACCAGTATAAAGGGTTAGCGAGTGACTGATAGCATGATCTCAGGGTAAGGATAAAATAATGCCATTTATAAAACCAAGTAAAACCATCCATATGCACACAACCATACATATATATATATAACCATGCCGGGAAAAGGGATCGGATTTAGCATGCCTTTAAAACCTTTACCTGGGTTGTGTAGACTTTTCATCCAAAACCACCCACAGGCTATATGGCTTCATCTCTCCCTACTGAAAGGACCCTAGTGCGTGCAGCCACATGGCCAGGAAAGTATCCCATGGAATGAATAATACATTCCTAAAATAAAGTATGACATCATGCAAACGGTCACCAAGACCAACCTCATATCGGCTTATATGATTTTCTAGTTTTGGTCCCTTCGGGACCTCTACCTTCCACAGCTTAGCTACACCTCTCTCCATTATTGCCCAGTTAAAACAAATTTCCAAATAACCAAACCATTATCCATTTATTAACCAAGTCCATTGTTATTGGTATCATCATACCAACCCTTATTTGCAAATATCATCCATAGCCAACCATTTGTAGGTTTTAGGGGACTTTCAAGTGCCTTTCCATTTATCATATTAAACCACTTGGGAGACTTTCATGTTCCCTATAAGAATAACTAATTATCCTTTGGCCTTTACAAATTATTTAAACCATGTATAATTTCTTTACCAAGTTTAACTCATGCAAGAGTTCCATCAAAAGAAGTAAATGCAATGAACATATCTTTATAAGCATTTTGTCAAACACATTGGGGGAATAATATGACCAAAACTAATTCTAATTACCAATAATCCTTTCCCATGCAATTCAATTATCCAAAACCACTATTAATTCATATAATGCATAATTAAAACCATGGGAAACCATAACCAAGTAATTAATATCAAAACCCCCAAATCATATTTGAAAGCCAAAGTCTTGCAATAGTAAAATCATAAAAACATTCATATAAACCATGCCTTTAATTAAATTAACATTAAGGGATGAGAAACATGCCTAAAACCAAGATGATGAAGGAAAGAAATCACCATGACAAGCACCAAATTAATCCCTTAGTTGAAACACTAACTCCCCTTGCCCAAAAGCTCTAGAGAGAATTATGGAGTATTTAGGAAGAGTTTATAAGTGTTAATGAATAGAATAATAGGGTAAATAACCTTCCAAGTAGGTTATAAAGTATGGGACCCTATTAGGATAAGTGGAGAAATGTCCAAAATACCCCTACTTAAGTTGCACGAAAATCCCTTCGTAGGGATACAACTGGCCCTCATGAGTCGTACCCTCCCAATATAATTTGAATCCATCACTCATATCCTGAACCTCCACCCTTGAACTAACATTATCCCGTATATGACTCATCTAACCAAGTCGTAACCACGGCATACGATCTGTATCCACGACCCATATTGCTTGCAGAATAAAATACTAGAAGGATTGGACACGCCTACCATATGAGTCCCTGGTACAATTCGTACCCTGGCTTATGGATCATAGTGATCCACTCGTACTTAGATCCAACCTAAGTAACCAAGTCTAAGATTTAGTTAAGGACCCAAATGATCCGTAACCACCTATACGACTCCTACCTCTAAGTCATATCCATTCCAGTAACTAAAATCCATCCCACCAACCAACACTGGTTAGTATACGACCGGACCATTCCATCCATACCCCAACATACGGATCGTACCCATGAGTCGTATTGGGTTCAGATATTAGAATTCCATGAAATTTTCTAAGGTCCAGAAACTAGGGTGTTTCAATTATAATCTTATCAAAATTTTTTACTAACATGCTCAGGGTTTCTAATCCATATATATATCATTATGAATTAATCATGCATAATAATAAAATCATAGATAGAAGAGGACAAAATCATACCTCGAATCTTAATACCGAATCAATGACCAATCTATCATAACAAGACATAACAATGATCATAACAATGATAATAACAATACCACTAATAGTGCGATAGCCGACTACTTGGGATAACTAAATACCTAGTCGAACCTATGTGTACTCCCACCGCCCCAGGCTCGGAAGGTTCAATCAACATAAAACAACACAAGGCATAGTCATCACCCATATCAATGTAACTTTCCCATAACGGCTGATAGACATAGGTGAATACTGGTGATAAGATGAAAGAATGAATGTGTCATACACAATCAATACAATCATCCTCTAGACTTGATGGATATCAAAATCATCATCATAATATCCTCTGGCCTTGTCATCATCATAGTATCGTCCGACCTTGTCGGGCATCATAATATCCTTTGGCCTTGCCGGGCATCATCACATCATCATAATATCCTCCGGGCTTGTCGGGCATCATCACATCATCATAATATTCAAATCAATATCAATAATAAAAAGTGTGCCCCATAAGGGATAAAGTAAAGTGCAAGCCCCACAAGGGATTAAGTAAAGAACAAGCCCCATGAGGGCTAAGTAAATAATCAAGAAAAGAGAAATAAGGTAGATAATATTTCCATAATTCACCGTTCATCATCAATATCACATCATAAAGAATTATATATATAAAACGTGCATGGACTCAAGCCATGGATAAAACATTGTAAATCTGTAAGTTTGTTGCTCGTAGTGAACTTCGGGGCTAAATATATATAAAAGTGTAGAAAGGGTCGACATGTCTCACAATCGGAGTAAATAGTAGTGTCAAATCATAGACCAGAATATATCTCGATCAAATCTTTGAATCATCATTATTAACCTCTTTTATACATATCATTTATTCATTAAGTTAGGTAGTTATTGTTGTGAAGAAATCCATTTTAAGGTAGAAAATGGGTTTTAGCCCTTAGTTAGTGACCACCAAGATAATATATTTGTCTAATTAGAACGTATCAATCACCGATGCAAAAAATATGAATGTACCAAATCTATGCATGCCATCACCAGTATTCAACCATTGGAATCATAAATAACATACCTCATCTTCCTCCGTCCTATACCGAAGAGATGTGTATATAAACATATATATATTCATAAACTTCAACCGTATCATTTACAAGGGTAATTACTTCTCGTATATCCAAATCATATCATAAAATATCCTTTGTCCCAATAATGTGTTCAAAATAATATAACATCATAATCACGGCCTTAGGCCCACATTCGTATCCAAAACTTAAATCAATAATCATATATATAAATCATCTCATAACTATAGGCCATAGCATATTTATGAGGCATAACATCTCTATAAGCTATGAAGTATATCTATAATCATCTCACATATAGGAGGTATCTCACTTTTAGGAGGCATAATGCATCAATAAGAATAACTTATAACTACGACGCATATCACATCTATGAGGCATCTCGTATCATAGGTCATGAATGATGACACTGAGGAATATCATCTCTATAGTCCAATTATCATATCTAAGAGGAATAATATCTATAAAGGCCAAATATCATATCTAAGAGAAAATAGGATCTCTAATGGCCTAATATTATAGCTAAGAAGAATTAGCATCTCTAAAGGCCCAATATCATTTCTATAAGAGATATCATGGTCATAAATCATTAGTCATTATCTGGGGGGAAATACATCATTATCCATCAATTCACCTAGCAAATCTCATAAATAAGGCTCATTAGTCTAAACTAGGCCTAACATCCACAACTAAGTCCACAAGGGCTAACACAAGTCTTGGCCTAGGTGGGTCGGACGAACCCACTTCTAATTCTCAATTTTCATAGTTAGGCAAGCTATGCTGACACGACCCAAACTAGGGCCTAGTCATGTTGGGCATCTTAAATCCAACCAGGACCAAAGACCTCCCCCAATACCCAACCATAACTGTCTGCACCCTATGCCAAATGAATTTCGAACATATAAAAAGCTAAAACAATAATAATTCAAGACATTAAATAAAGTCTATAATCATAATCCAACAACCTCAACAAAATATCCAACTGGTGCAACCCGAATACCAATACCAATACCAAGGTTGATACCACTACCAACACCGCTCATGCCCATAGTAGTCTGACAAAGACTCTAACCAAAATCAAAGAACATCCAGTCGGGACATGCCCCTTTACCATAGCCAAAACCAAAATCTGAGAAAAACTAATAAATGAAAGAAGTCCATAGCATGAAATAGAGTCTTCCGGAGTATGGAAGCTCACCACTTCAATCATACTCAAAGTTGTCCACAAATCCAAGTCACTGAGTAGGAAGAATGGGAGTATGGTCGGTTCCTGCATCTTATAGGGATACAGTGCCCAAAGATGGTTAGCAGAGTGAATGCTAGTATGAACTCAGGGATAAACATAAAATAATGTCATTATTCAAAACCAATTCAAATAACCATATGCAATCACATATATATACATATATATTGTGCCGGGGTAGGTAACAAGGTTTAGCATGAATTTAACACCATAACCTGAACTGTGTCCACCCATGGGCTATATGGGTTCAGCTCCCTCTGCTGAAAGGGCCTCGGTGCATGTTAGCTGCACAAATCAGAGAATAAACTGAGATGACTAGTACATATCCCAAAATATAAAATGTGACATCATGCACACGATCACCATGATAAAACCTCACATTGGCAAACATGAGTTTCCAGTATTGGTCCCACCCGGACCTCCACCTTCTACGGCTTTGCTACATAGCCCCTTTTAAGCCCATATTAAAACTAATTACACATTCACAATAATTTACTAAGGAGTTTTTTTATTAGGCATTAACCATTGGTATCATCATACCAAAATTAGAACTTCCAAGTCTATTCCAACCATCCCATATAAACTATTAAACCAAATTAAACTCCATCGTTTCCAATTTACCAAAACCATTTATAATAAAAACATGGCCACCAAGGCCTTTCCAAATCCAAATGAAATCAAACCATAACCAATTCATGTTCCATTTATCATTTATGCAATGGAAGATTCCAAGGATAATCAAACTATGTGGGAAAAATCATTCTCATTGGTATTTTAACAAACAGGTTGAGGGCACATAAGTTTCAAAACCATAACCAAGCCATTTGGGGAATCTATAATACCCGAAAATACATTTACCATTAACATGCATCCCAAAATGTCAAAATCATACTAAAAGCATGAAAGAAAACATAATTAAATCATGAGAAACCTTGTTCAACCATGAACATCCAAAAACCCCAACCTTTGTTTCAAACCCATAACAATATTATGAAAACCATAAATTAAAACAAATGATATTTGTAAAATAATAATGAGGGAGGAGCAACATACCTTAGACACCAAGGAAGATGTAGAGAAATCACCTTTGAAAGCCTTAATTGATTATCTTGATGAAACCCTAGCCTTTTGCTTGAAAGAGAGTTTGAGAGAGATTTTAAGACTATTTGATTAGGAATAATAGGTTAATAAAGTCCCAAAAGGTGTTTTAAGTCATGGTATCAAAGGGAGTTAAAAAGAGAAAAATGTCCAGAATGCCTCAACCTAAAACTATAAAACTACCGCAGGTAAACGAGTAGATCTCGTGACTCATGACCACAACATACGACTCGTACCATTGATTTGTCACCAATACAGTGAGTTTGACACCCACATATTATCCAACATATGACTCACTGGTCTCACTCGTTACCAAACCATACGACTAGTATAGCCTAGTAGTACATAAGACGGAATCCAAAGAGATTGGCATTAGACAATATATGATTCAACTATAAAACTCGTACCCTATACTCATGGCTCTTAGTGAGCCACTCATACTCAAAGCCAAGTAAAGTTACTAAGTTTCTTATTTGATAAAGAATCATCCTAATGACCCATCACCACCCCTAATGAACCATACCACCAAGTTTTAACCACAATAGAAACCCAAACACCATCCAATGGACTCCTTACGACTAGGGTCACCTGACCCGTACGCACACTATATGACTCGTATAATGAGTCATTATAAGGACAGTGAGCTCAAAGCTCAAGAAATTCCTAAGGGCAAAAACCTATGGTGTTTCAATTCTCCCCCACTTGGATCATTCATCCCTAAATGATGGGACAAGGCATTGACTAGCACATTCAAACCCCAAACACCTCCACTCTGACCTTTAACTAAGATAGAAAACAAAGATGTTACGAATAACACATACCTTATGCATGATATTTTAGAGCAGAAAATAAGAATGGATACTTGGACTTCATGTCCTCTTCAGCTTCCTAAGTAGCCTCTTTAACCTTGTGGTTCCTCCACAGAACCTTTACCGAAGCTACGTTATTGGTCTACAATCGACAAACTTGCCGATCTAAGATTTCAATAGGGACTTTCTCGTAAGACAAAGAATCTAAAATACCAATATCCTTGATAGGAAAAATTTGTGATGGATCACCCAAGAACTTTCTCAACATTGAAACATGAAATACCAGGTGAATGGGGCTCAAACTAGAAGGCAACTCCAATTCATACAAAATATTACCCACCATTCTTAAAACCAAATACGGACCAATATACCGGGGACTAAGCTTCTATTTTCCAAACTGCATCACTCCTTTATGGGATACACCTTCAAGAATACCCTATCCCCAACCTTAAACTCTAACTTCTTATGTCTCACATCTGCATAGAACTTCTGGCAAATTTGGGCAGCTTAAGTCTATCCCGAATCACTTTAACCTTCTCTATAGCTTGGTGAACCAAATCCAATCTAAACATCTCTTCCTCACCAACCTATGATATAACATATTAGATATAACACCCTAAATTTCCAAACCGTGATCTAAGTCTTTCTTAAAATATGAATAAACCCAAATTTGATGATTTCGAATTTAACACATGTGTTCAGATCAATTACATAGGGTGGGAATATCTTTGGAAATAAATTAAGTTCATAAGGAACCTCTAGCACAAACTTAAGTTGAAAGCACCTTTACCAATTGAATTTAGGTATAAGATTTTACTTGCAACTTCAAACGAGCAAAAATTTTGAATATAAGAAGTATTCTGGACTAAAACCTATGAAAGGTCTTTGAGGCTTCTTTCCAATGACACCAATTGTTGATTAATTCAATTTTGGAGTAGAAAGTAATGACCATTTCATAAATATATAGAAATCTAGAAAGGTTTTGCTGGTACAGACCCCTTAATATGTCTCGTAGACCTAGCACAAACTAAGAACAAATAGAAAATTGGTTTGGGAAACTTACAAGAAGCCTTATGCAGCTACAAACCACTTTTTGTAGTGTGCATAAGGCCCCGATGATGTGCTATAGAAACATATCACTTTCAACGCTTGAAACAAGGAAAATATGTAGGTTTCTAAGGTTTCTTTGTTAGATATAATGATTTTTAGGAATGTTTTGAAGGAAATCATGTTTTGGATGCTAAGTTTGTGAAAAAGGTATTTTTGGCTACTTATTGGAGCAATTATGGATGTTCGGGACACTTCCCGGCTTTCTTGTGATCAAAGCATGTTTGGGAATTAAAGAAGGGATGAAAACATGACTCCCGATACTTACTAAGTCAATATATGGACCGCAAGTGGGCAAAGCAAGTGCTAGAAGTCCAAAATCTTGAGAGCTGACTTGCAGGATTTTTGAGCCCTGGAATTTGCTCCCTGCACTTGCGCCCACCCTGCAGGCTGCAAGTGCTACGTGTGCCCAGGGTTAGGGCACAAGTGCAGACCATAAGTGGTCACCGACCCTATTTTCTCTTATTTTTTTTAGCTTTGGTTTAGGGTTTCCTTATGTACTATAAATACCCTTTATGTATTTTTTAGTACGAGTTACACACTTTTGATATTCACTAACATAGTTTGATTCCAAGATTCGATTTTGATCTTGGGATTCTCTTGTATTGACGTTGGTTGAGTAATTCAATTATGATTTTGGATTTTTTTACTTTTTCTTATTTTGATTTTATTTTATGCTTTAAATCATGAATGTTGTTGATTACTTCACAAGCATGAGAGGCTAAAAACTCTTAGCTAGGGTTGTGAGAAGCCTGGCAAATTGAAGAAATGGGGGAAGTGCAATTGTTGTTCTGAACCAATACCCATGCATAATTTTATTGTCTTCACTTTAATAGTTATTCTAGTGGATGTAAACTTTAGGATCCCACCTAGATTATTGCTACTTACTCTAAAAGAGGAGTAGTGACTAGGAAAAGATAATGACAACTGTAATTTGGAGTATAACTATTGATCCACGTTATTAGGTTTTATCTACATAAGATGGTTAGATTTTTTCTAATAAACTAGAAACTCAAAAGGTAATAATTAACTGGGATCGAGATAATGGTTAGTAAAGAGACATCTTGAGACTCAAAGGTAAAGGGTGAATTCCTTTTGCTCTTCCAAAAGACAATAGAAGGTACATAACTTATCGATTCAACATGTAAGGTATCAAGTTAATTCAATATAGCACGATAAGACTACAGAGTTGAGAATCCAGGAGGAACACAATCCTAGTGTTCACTTACAACTAATTATAACCAAAGTTGATATTCGTTACTTGTTTGACATTGATATTCAAAACTCCCCATTTACTTTTCCAATTCTTCTCGTTGGTTACAACAACTGAGAGCCACGATTCCATGTATTCCCTTAGCATTCGAACTCAAACTTTATTGGGTTACTATATTTGACAGTGAACATATCAAATTTTGAGATGAGGTATAGCTTGGATGTCACAAAATTTTGTCGTCGTTGCCAGAGTATACGATATTGATTTGTGATTTGAAGTTGTTGAAATTTTTAGGTTTTCTTTTTTATTTTTGTTTTTATTTGGGTATACGCCGGTGTATGCCTATCATATTAGAGGCAATCCAATACCCCCAATAAATTTGAATCCAGAGTGGATCTTACAAATACCTAGTAGGATGATGGAGCCGAAAAGAAATAATTTGCCTCCCCCTCCTTCTAGAGGAGTTTAGGACATTGTTGATCGATAGACTGGTGTGATTCTAGCTCGAGATGATAATTAAAGGAGGGTAGTAGAATAATCTCAACACGTAGCTTGAGAGGCGAGTTAGATGAGCAGAGACAGTCAGCAGACCACCGAGAGTAGTCGGTGGAAATTATAATAGAGTCAGAGGAGGCCTACCTCAAGTGATCCCATCATATCAGCATGTTCAGTCGTATGAAGATGATGAAGAAGATCTAGGATATATTGAGGTGGCAGATATTGGAGCTATCATTCCTCCTGTTTTTCCCCCTGATGTCAAGTTCAATATTTATAGTGTTGTGATTCAGCTCTTATACTTGAAGAGCATGTTTGCAGGGTTGCCTACAGACAACACAAACATGTATCTAGCAAATTTTACTAGGATCTGCACTTCATACACCATTATAAGGGTAGATTGGGAGGTACTGAGACTGAGGTTGTTTCCCTTCTCTCTTACTGGAGAAGCATCTTTATTATAAGGGGCCAAGAGGATCTATCACTATATGGAGCAAGTTACACAGATAATTCTTGAACAGGTTCTTTCCTCCATCCAGGGTATTGCAGCTCAAGGACGATATTTATAAATTCAAGCAGCTGCAATTAGAATCTCTGTATGAGGCTTGGTTCAGGTTCAAGAAAAAGCTTAGAATGGTGCCATCCACCAGATTTTAAGGACAAGCTTGTTGGAGATCTTCTATAGAGCCCTGACTATCAGTTCCAAAGAAATGGCAGACACTATCTCTAGAGGAGCATTCATGAGATTATGATAGGAGATGGCCTTGAGTATTATGGATCAGATCTCATTAACAAACCTAGGATGGAAAACTCGAGAGGTTGAGAGAGGTTTTGATATTTATGCCATTGGATCTTTCGGTGAGCGGAGAGTGATCGAGGATAATGTAGCTTGGGAGATTTTACTATTGAGGACAGATATTGGTGAGTTGTCCAAGAAATTTGAAATAATAAATTTTGCTAAGGTTAATGTAGTAAAGGCACAGGGTATAGTTTTTAGGATTCATGAGTCTGAGTTAGAGGTGGAGGCAAAGTATGAAGATCATTAGTTGGTGTGTTTTAAGGGAAAGGGAATCAAGGTCGAAACTATGATGATAAAGATAAATACATTCCACCTAGCAGATGAGATATGAAATCTAGAATAGAAGAGATGTTGACTAAGTTGATGAAGGGTCAAGAGAGCTAGGAAACTTTCCTTAAAGAACTTAAGGCTGATATTTTAGGATTAACCCAGAAAGTCGACCCATATTCAACTGTTATAAAGCATTTAGAATAGTAGTATAGGCAAATCTCTGTCACTTTAGCCTAATGACCGACAGATGCCTTCCCTAGTGACACTGTGAAGAATCCTTCAACAATCCTCCAATACTTATGGATTGTCTAGCTATTAATACTAGGGGTGATTCCTTACTTGATGACCATTTTTTTCCTACTACTAATGAGCCAAAGAAGAGTTATATTATTTGTATTAGCCACCTAAAACTAAATTTAAGAAGCTGACTTGTAGTGATGATGATTTTGAGAGAAATAACAGTGACGGCTGGGTTGCAGGAGAGATCTAAGATATAGTGAAGAAGTTTAGCACAAATGTTCATACACCATTAGTAGAAAATAAGAGAGACCCAGGAGCAGTCACCATCCCATGTTCTGTTGGGCCTTATGATATTAATCAAGTTCTATGTGATTCGGGAGCAGGAATAAATGTAATGCCATTGGTTATATACAAGGTTTTAGGGTTAGGAAAACTCAAGACGACATCCATAAGGTTGTTTATGGCTGATTAATCTATAAAAAATAGTGGGTATACACAACGTAGAGGTAAGGGTGGAAACTTTCACGTATCCGATAGATTTTATGATTTTAGACTATGAAATGCATGCCCACTCTCCAATTATATTGGGGATACCTTTCTTTTCCACTGGTTGGGTGTTGATTAATGTGGACCTGGAGGAGATCACCTTCAAATTGACTAAAGCAAATAGTGTTTAATATATGCATGATAGTTCAGTAGCCTGATGATATGAGAGTGGTAGAAATGATTGATATAGTGGATGATGATGTGGTTACAGTGGATATACCTATTGAGGAGAGATTAGGGATAAAAGCATAGGACACAGTGATCATGAACTTTGAGAGTGATAGGATAGATGAATATGATAAGCTGGTTCATGCACTACCTGGCATAGGTTCTTACAAGTATGCCCCTAAAGAGCTGGACCTTGACTTTAAGAATAGAACTACACCTCCTACAAAACCATCTATTGAGGAGCCACTAAAATTGGAATTGAATAACCTCCCATCCCTCTACATTATGCATTCTTAGGGGCTAACAAAACCTTACCAATGATTATTGCAGCAGATTTGTTAGGAGCACAGGTGGAAGCTTTGACATAGATATTATAGAAATTCAAGAGAGATATTGGTTAGACCATAATCGACATTGTGGGGATTTCACCAGGTATGTACACACAAAATTCTTCTTGAGTCATACAGCATTCCCAATATTGAGCACCAGAGAGGATTGAACACTCTTATACAAGAGGTAGTAAAAAAGAAGATAATCAAGTAGTTAGATATTGCGGTGGTTTTTCCCCTTACAGATAGCAAGTGGGTGAGATTTTTTCAATGTATTCTAAAGAAAGGGGGAATTACAGTGATTCCAAATAAAAAGAATGAATTAGTACCAATGAGGGTAGTGACCGGTTGGAGAGTATGCATGGATTACAAAAAACTAAACAATTGGACTTAAAATGACCATTTCCCTATGTCGTTCATGGATCAGATGCTGGACAGACTAACAGGCAGGGGTTGGTATTTCTTTCTTGATGAATATTTAGGGTACAATCAAATCATGATTGCTCTCAAAGACCAAGAAAAGACTACTTTTACTTGCCTCTATAGGACTTTTGCATTCAAGAAGATGTTGTTCGGGTAATGTAATGCGCTTGAAAATTTTTAGAGATGTATGATGTCCATATTCTCTGACATAGTGGAAGACACAATTGAAGTATTCATGGATAACTTGACTCATTGGATGACTATTTTGCCCATTTGACCAATGCACTACAGAGATGAGAAAAGTGCAATTTGGTGCTAAACTGGGAAAAGTGCAACTTTATGGTGAAAGAAGGTATCATACTATGGAACAAGACCCCCAAACATATTATTGAGGTGGAAAAAGTGAAGATTGAAGTGATTGAAAAATTGCCACCACCAGTATCAGTTAGAGGCATACGGAGCTTTTTGGGTCATACAGGCTTTTATAGAAGATTCATCAAGGACTTATCTAAAATTTTAAATCCACTTTACAAGAATTTAGACAAGGAGGTGAAATTTTTATTCGATGATGCTTGTCTTAAGGCTTTCAAATGCATAAAGGAGCAGTTGATTTTGGCACCCATCATTAAATCTCCTAACTGGTCTGCACCTTTTGAGGTAATGTATGATGCAAGTGGAGTGTCGTTAGGAGCTGTTCTAGGACAAAGAAGAGAAAATATACTATATCTTATCCACTATGCTAGTAAAGCTTCAAACCCCTCACAAAAAAATTATATAGTTATCAAACAAGAGCTACTTGCGGTGGTTTTCACTTTTGAAAAAATTTGGACTTATATGATTGGGACTAAGTTCATAGTACACACTGACCATGTAGCTTTAAGATACTTTATGTCAAATAAATATGCCCAACCAAGATTGATCTGTTGGGTTCTTGCTGCGAGAGTTTGATTTTGAAGTACAGGGTCGGAAAGGAAAAGAAAATCAGGTTGCAAACCATTTCTCCAAACTTAAGGATGAGACCATCCAAAATTAGGGGATAATCTTGAGATAGATGATTGGTTTTCTTGATGATCGAGTGTTGGCAACATCTCAAGATCTGATTACCTAGTTTGCTGACTTTGCCAACTATTTTGCAAGCGATCTTATCCCAAAAGACATATCCTTCCAGCAGTAAAGAAGATTTAAGCATGAGGTAAGGAATATATTTTAGGATGAGCCATATTTATTTAGGATCTATACTGATGCTGTGATTCGAAGATGCATTCTAGAGGTGGGGATGATAAGCATTATGGAGGTTTGTCATTCATTACCAGTTAGGGTTCACCACAGTGGCACATGGACAGTCCACAAAATTTTGCAGTGTGGGTTTTACTGGCCTTCAATATACAAGGATTATAATGATTTTGCAAAATCCTAGGACCAATGTCAGCGTCAAGGTAATATTTAACGATTCCAGGAACTCCACATAATACCTATTCTAGAGTTTGATATGTGACAGATCGATTTCATGGTCCTGTTTGTGAGATTTTATGGCATGAGATACATTATGGTAGCGATTGACTATATGTCAAAATGGGTGGATGCAGTTGCGCTTCCAGACAATGAAGGTAGAGAAGTCACCGCCTTTTTGAAGAAACGTGCAATTATCAATGATGGTGGGTCTCACTTATATAACCGCTTGTTCAAAGCTCTGCTTGATAGATATGGTTTAATTCATAAGGTCGTGACACCTGACCATTCTTAGACAAGTGGGCAAGTGGAAGTGTTCAATAGAGAGATAAAATCCATATTGGCAAAAACTATAAATAAAACCATGGCTGACTGGTATAGAAAGTTAGACGATGTATTGTGGGAGAATTGGATAGACTATAAGACCTCCATATGTGACTCTCCATATCAGCTTTTATACGGCAAGGCTTTCTAGTTAACGGTGAGCTAGAGCACAAGGCACTATGGATATTGAAAAGGCTGAATTTTAAGTGGCGTAATGCAGCAACCTTGAGGTTGAGCAAGGTGAATGAGTTGGATGAATTTTTAATCCATTATTATGAGAGATCGGCTATATACAAAGGGATAATGAAGTCGTATCATAACAGGAAAATTGAGAAAATAATATTTGTACGAGGTGATTTGGTCTTGTTGTACAATTAAAGACTACGTTTGTTTCTTGGCAAGCTGAAATCTAGGTGGACTGGACCATTCACTGTGATTAAGGTATTCCCACATGGTGCTATTGAAATAATGCATGACGGTGATATCCCGTTCAAGGTAAGTGGTCAGTGAGTGAAGCACTATATGGGAAATCTAGAAAAAGTAAGAGTCTGTGCTAAGATAGACATCTGTGAAGTCTGAGTAGACAAGGGAGTTGATTCGTACTGTGACAGTAAATTAGGCGCTTCTTGGGAGGCAACCCAAGGTACATGGAATCCTAGTGCATCCTAGGTATGTTCTCACTTTTCTCTATTTTACTATATTTTAGCGCATTGAGGACAATGCACAGTTTTTAGTAGGGAGTTGGTATACCATGCCGCCATGGGTTTTTGTTACCGTACTTCTTTTACTGTCGGTCGTGGTATGATTGTAGAACTGGAATGTCTAGGAAAATATGTTTCGTATTGTGTTCTGTTTCGTATTGTGATGTATTTTTGAGTAATTAGGAGATTTTTAAGTATTTAGGGCAGTAGTTGTGTTTTTCATTGATTTTTGAGAAAAATTATACCCCTCAAAATTTTATGTTTTAGAATTGTGTGAATGTATATATCTGTGAACATTGTGGATCTTGTTATGGCATTAGGATTAGGGGCATGATAATCACTTACAACAATTGCATGAACCGAATAGGTGGTAGTTGGTAATATTGACTCTGTATCATGTGTGTGTAAAATACCACCTATTTCCCTTTTTGTATTGAATTTAGAACTTGCCTGGTTAGTCTTTCCTAGGTTATAAGATAGTCAGGTTAGAAAAGGATCATAGGGTCTTTTTTATTTCAGTTCACTTTTAGCCTAAATAACTTTTCATGTGTAAAATAGTATCCTTTGATCCCTGTTTTTAGCCTTGTAGACTATTTTTGTGTGAAATAGTATCCTTTGATCCCTGTTTTTAGCCTTGTAGACTATTTTTCTTATTTTTTCACTCACCTTCCCATCTGTGTTACAATGTACCTATTTTGGCTCGAGTCCTCCTAGGACATTGTGCACATCAGCTCAGGCAAAATACCTAAGATGAGGATGGCTATGAAGGGGGCGCGTAGTGTAAAATGGTATGTAGAAAGGAAAAATAAGAAAAAAAGGTTAGTAAAGTTGGGTGTGGTAGCCAAAGAAAAGAAAATTTGTGAAAAAGTAAAAAAACAGAATAAAAGACCACAAACCTGAATATGCAATAAAGAGAAAAAAAGAGATATAAGGGTGGAATAAAAAGAAAATTGGCTAGTAAGTGATACCCTATGGTTATTGAAGTTCCAAGGAGGATTAGTCACTTGATATGTCCATATGTACCATACCAGCCCCCAAGCCTACATTACAAGCCGAGAAAAGTCCTATAGTGATCCTAACTTGACTGTCTGAAAACAAAGGTAAAAAAAATAAGGGCAAGCCTATGGTATTTGATGCACATTTACTGGAACTTCTCTTTTGAGTATGAGTGTCTCTTGACTGTCCCTACGTTGACGTATATTATTTCATATGGGTGAATGGGACATCTTTATTGTGAGGGCACTTGAGTCATATTGCTAGCTATTTGCTTGTTCTGGGTAGTGTAACTTGTACATATGAGTGGTTGCTTGTTTCTAATGTCATTCCATGTATTGAACCCATTATATCACATTTTTGTACTTCATGTTCAGTTGGTTTTAAAAAGTGAGATAGGAGAGGGTGTTATGATTTGAGATTAAAGAGTTGACAGACTGCCTTTAATAGCTTAGATTCTCTTAGTTAAGCATTGCTTTTGTTTTGTTGTGTTTTGTTGCATGAGGATATTCAAATGTTCTAAGTTGAGGGTGTTGATTTTCTATAGAAATATAGAACTTTTGACGCTTAAAACAAGGAAAATATACAGGTTTCGAAGGTTATTTTGTTAGATATGACGCATTTTGGGTATGTCTTGCAGGAAATCATGCTTTGGATAATAAGTTCATGAAAAAGATGAAAAGGTGCTTTTAGCTACTAATTGGAGCAATTATGGATGTTCAGGACACTTCTCGGCTTGATCGTGATCAAATCATATTCGAGAATCAAAGAAGAACTTAAAAGATGACTCCCGACACTTACTAAGCAAACATGTGGACCGTAAGTAGGATATGTAGACCGCAAGTGGGCAAACCAAGTACGAGAAGTCCAAAATCACAAAATCTGACTTGTAGGATTTTTGGGTCCTAGCACTTGCGCCCACCCAGCAGGCCGAAAGTGCTACCTATACCCAGGGTTAGGGCGCAAGGGTAGACCAAAAGTGACCACCGACTCTATTTTTTCCTATTTTATTTGGACTTTTGTTTTAGGGTTTCCGTATGTACTATAAATACCTTTTATGTGTTTTTAGTAGGAGTTACATAGTTTTGATATTCACATACATAGTTTGATTCCAAGATTAGATTTTGATCTTGGAATTTTCTTGTATTGACTTTGGTTGAGTAATTCAGTTATGGTTTTGGATTTTTTTTACTTCTTTTTATTATGATTTCATCTTATGCTTTAAATCATGAATGTTGTTGATTACTTCACAAGTATGAGAGGCTAAAAACCCTTAGCTAGGGTTATGGGAACCCTGGCAGATTGACGAAGTAGGAGAAGTGCAATTGTTGTTCTGAATCGATAACCATGTATGCATTGTATTGTCTTCACTTTAATAGTTATTGTAGCGGTTGCAAATGTTATGATCCCGCCTAAATTATTTCTACTTACTCTAAAAGGGGAGTAGCGAGTTTAACTGACTATCCACGCTATTAGGTTTTATCTATATAAGATGGTTAGCTTTCATCTAATAACTAGAGACTCAAAAGGTAATAGTTAACTAGGATCAAGATAAGGGTTAGTAAAGCGACATCATGAGACTCAAAAGGTAAAGGTGAAATCCTTCTGTTCATCCAAAAGAATGTAGAAGGTACATAACTTATCGATTTTTCATGCAAGGTATCTGGTTGGTTCAACATAGCACGATAAGCCTACAGAGTTTAGAAGCCAGGGGGAACACAATCCTAGTGTTAACTTACGACTGATTACAATCGAATTTGATATTCATTAATTGTTCAACTTTGATATCCTAAACCCCCCCCCCCTATTTACTTTTCCAGCTATTCCCGTTGATTACAAAAACTGAGAGCCACGATTCCATATTTCATTGGGAATCGACCCCAACCTTTATTGGGTTACTATATTTAGCAATGACCGTATATCTTCTGAGATGAGGTGTAGCTTGGACGTCACCACCCAATGATATATTTTTAAGTATTTTATTTAAGGGGAATTTTGATCATTTTCATGTATTAGAAATCAATCCTCCAAGTTTTTTTATTTTCAATAATTTCCAAGAAGGGTTTCTCAAATTCAACTTCCCAGATTCCAAAAGGTATATAAGAATTCAGTGAGGATTTCCTTCAATCCTTATGTCTAAAAATCTATAGTTTTTCATGAATTCAAGTTATAAGCCCACTTCAATTTCATCTTTTGAGAAGTATATTTCATTGTTTCTGCGAGTTTTTAAATATGATTATGAGTTCTATGAACATTGCATTTACATTTATTGAACTTTAATCCTGACATGATTTTATTATTCTTTAAATTTTATATTTCATGCCTTAATTTTACAATATCGGGAATATTATGAACATGATTTTTACATGAACGGATTATTTCTATATAAACTATGATTTATGACTTAAGATTCATGCTTTAAGAAATTTTATAAACTATGAACTCTATATTGAAGAGACATGCTTTTATATACATGATTTTTCGCGTATGGTTTATGATATGATATGGAGCTTAGACTCATTGCATCAAGATTTATGAACATCACGATATTTAGATATGTTCAATATTATTTATGATTAGTATCATATTCAGATAATCAAGGCATATGAATATTTTTCTCACAAAAGTAAGATTCATGATTAGTAAGATAGCTATGCCATCAATGATTATGAACATTTTCTCCAAAAAATGATGTTTATGAGTAGTATGACATCTCGATATGCCATTATGATATATGAACAGTTTTAACATTCAGATATGTCACATGATATGATATGAGCACTAGTATGTTTCGGGAAGTAGTATTTCACTCCAAGAGAGAAAGGATTCAAATAGACCCAAGTTTCATAACTGCATGCCACCATAGGATAAAGGTCTTTCGTTTGTTGAGTTGACCCATTTGGCCCTTTTTAGCGTACTTCAGGGTCCTTATATTTATAGTTCTAACTTCGACAGGTTAGAAGAACCCTTTTCAGTGTGGTGTATGACACTGGACTTCATGTTACTCATATGGTTTATGTTGGTAATAAGAAACTCCAATTTATGAGATTTAGCTTCACTTTTATAGTTTTCATGATATGAACTTTATATGTTTTCGTAAGATATGATTTTAGCATCATTGTATTTTATAAAGGTTCCTTACTTTAGCCTTTAAATTGTTTTACCTTCAGCTATATAAATCCTTATGAATCTACAACTCTTGTCATTTTCAGTAAATCATATTAAGATTATAATCTTTATGTCATTTGGATCAATCCCTACATACTCAGTATATTTAAACATACTGATTCTATACTTTTTTGCCTATATTTTTCATGTAATCTAGATTCAAGCTCTTACTTTCACGCATGTGCTAGTTGTTGTCAGCTCAGAATTCAGTAGTTTGTGAGTCCTTCTCATTCAAGGGACTTATCTTAGGTGTTCCTTTCCTTTTTATTTTAGACATCATTTTAAGGTTGGTGGATGTCTTGTCCCAGCATTATGTTATTCAGTATTAGAGGCTTTTAGACACTAGATTTGTGGTTCATGTTAGTCCTTCAAACTTTTCAGATCTTATACATTTAGATTTTTCTTTACATTTTTAAAACCTGCCTTTTGGAGTTAATTACAGTTTCTGCTTCAGTTTTTCATATTATGCTTAGATTTGTCATGCTGAGGGTTAGCTTCGGACCACTTGTGGTTCTAAGCATAGTGTCTCGGCTAAGGTGTAGACTCAAGTCGTGACATTATATTTATTTAAAAGCTTTAAATATTTATTTGTTTATTCAAAAATATCTATTTTTGAGTTAGTAGTCTCAAATTTAGGCATTTGTAATTATCATTACTTAACAAAATATATTAAGTGTTCTAAAATTTAGGAACCTAATAAATAAAAATACGTTTTACTCTCTCCATTAAATAATATTCAATTATCAAAAAGTAAAACAAAATCCCCTCTTTCTCTGTCCCCATAGTTCTCATTCATACACAATCTCTCAAAGGAAATTCGATATTCAATTTGATACGCTCTCATAATTTTTCAAATTCTTATTAATTTGATTGACTGATTTTTAATATTATTTCTGATTGTTTTGATTTTGTGTTTGTTTGGGGGGTTTCATCGTAGCGGCTTTATTTGGTGAGTGTTCTTATCTAAAAATTAAAATTTGAAGCTACTCTAAGCACGAACCCCAGATTAGTTCAAGAGTGTATCCTTATTTTGTTGTCTCGACCAAGCTTCGCCTTGCATGTCTTCACACAAATTTCACAATGATGGAACCCTTGTTGTATGGAATGAATATATATTAGTTAAACTAAACCATACTATCAGACTTTGTATCATTTTATTCACTTAAATCATTTATAAGAAGACATAATTTATATATAACATCTTACATACTAATTCCATACACCTTGAAACCCCTAAATTGTAAATAATTTGGTGCATGACATTGTTATATATGATAATTAAACTTGAGGTTAAAATAACACAATAATATTGTCATGATCCAATTGGCACCTACTATTACCCACCAGTAGGCAAGCCAATCCTCGTAGTCCGGAACGGCTAGTAACGGACTACCCAAACATATAAATGAAAGAATGAGAAATAGATGTAATAAGAGAATCAAACATAAAGAAGTCTCAAAACCTTGCGGTATTAGTACAAGAGCTACTAATAATATAAGAGTACAAAGTGAAGTTCAACTGAATACACTGATATAACTTATCTCTAATACAACATAGAGACTGTGTAATACATAAAAGAGAGATAGGTAATACTCTAAACATCGGAAGCTCAGTCTAAGTCTTCGAACCATGGCTGCTCGGTACGACGCACACGAATCAATGGTAATAACCCGTATTATGATCTGTAAGTTTTGGAAGTGTAGTTATAAGTACCAAACAAATGGTATTCAGCAGGAAACTATCAACTAAACTCAAAAGAAAAAATAGATATACATAACATATAAATAGAATGGAGAACTACACCCAAGAGTCCAGAAATTATATAACAAGCCAATGAGATAATAATGATAAACTATCTTATTCATGTCCAAGAGACTAACAGAATAAAACTAAGAAGGTATCAAGGATGAATTATCCTATTCCATCCATACTCAAAAATCTCAACACTATAACGTATATCCCTGGCCAATATATGAATAAAGGACAAAAAAGGATATATAACAATATACAAGGACAAGAAATTAATATACAATCTGAACAAAGAAAGAAAGGGAAATACAATAATACCATAGCTACCTATAGCTAGATATACATATATATAGATATAAGGTCAAATCAAACCACAACCTAGATCATCATACCTTTATAATTAAGCCTCGTTATTGACATGGCCCGGCATGGGGCCTTGTCATAATGGGCATCCCAAGTCCGACCAAGACCGAAGACCACCCCCGTTACCCAACCCAACCTCCAGTCATCTGCCCTATGTTGGTTGAATTCCATGCATGAAATAAAATAGTGTGACAACTCACATAAAGACTATGGGAATAGATCAGAACCGTGACAAACCCGACTGAGTCCAATAATCCCAAAACCATAATCCAACCATGCCAAACTATATCAAAACAAAGGCCATAAACCTGGCCATAACCAAGGACATTTCAAAATATAATATAATTAATCCCAAAATGTAATAGGATGAAACAATCAACAATACCGTCTAATGATGTCAGCCCACCGGCTTATTCCAATGCCAAGGCCGACACCTATACCGATCCTGCCCATTCCAACCCATAGAAGTACCATAAAGCCTTTAACCAAAAGGGTAATGAAATCCGATTGGGACATGCCCCCAACCATAGCCAAAACTAACATCCAAAATAAAACCAGAATGTCTAGAAATATCCATAACATGAAATAGAGCCTTTCGAAAGGATGGAAGCTCACCACTCTTGTCCAAATGTTATCCCGGAGTCAATCACTATGAAGGAGGAGTAGAACGGTCGATTCCTGGATAGAATTGGTATACAGCCATTAGAAGACGGGGTTAGCGAGTAACCGCTAGCATGATCTCCGGGTAAGGATAAAATAATGTCATTTACAAAATCAAGTAAAACCAACCATATGCACACAATCATACATAAATACATATATATATATATATATATGTATATATATATAAGTATATATATATATAACCATGACAGGAAAAGGGACCGGGTTTAACGTGCCTTTAAAACCTTTACCTATGTCATATAGCTTTGCCGTCCTAAACCACCCACGGGCTATATGGGTTCAACTCCCCCTGTTGATAGGGCCCCAGTGCGTGTAGCCGCACGACCACGAAAGTATCCCATGGGAAGACAAGTACATCCCCAAAAATAAAGTGTGACATCATGCACATGGTCACCAAGACCAACCTCATATCAACTTATATGAGTTTCCAGTTTTGGTCCCTCCGGGACCTCCACCTTCCACGGCTTTGCTACACCTCCCGCCATTATTGCCAAATTAAAACCAATTTCCAAATGAGCAAACCATTATCCATTATTAACCAAGGCCCTTGATATTGGTATCGTCATACCAACCCTTACTTGAAAGTATCATCCATAGCCATCCATTTATAGGTGTAAGGGGACTTTCAAGTGCCCTTCCATTTACCATATTAAACCACTTGGGAGACTTCCATGTTCCCCACAAGTATAACCAATTAGCCTTTAGACTTTCCAAACTATTTAAACCATGCATTATTCCTTTACCGAGTTTAAAACATGCAAGAGTTTCGTTAAAAAATGTCAATGCAATGAACATATCTTTATAAGCATTTTGTCAAACACATTGGGGGCATAATATGACCAAAACCAATTCCAATTACCAATAAACCATTCCCATGCAATTCAATTATCCAAAATCACAATTAATGCATATAAAAGCACAATTAAAACCGTGGGAAACCATTACCAAGCCATTAACATTAAAAACCCCAAATCATATTTAAAAGTTAAAGTCATACAATATTAAAATCATAAAAACATTCATATAAATCATGTCTTTAATTAAATTAACAATGAGGAAAGAGAAACATGCCTTAAACCAAGATAATGACGAAAAGAAATCACCATGACAAGCCCCAAATTTATCCCTTAGTTGAAACCCTAGATCCCCTTGCCCAAAAGCTCTTGAGAGGATTATGGAGTGTTTAGCAAATTGACTTCGAGAATGAGGAACACGAGTAATGAAGTCCATATTGATCACTTCCCACTTCCATTCGGGAAAATTAATCTCTTAATACAACCCTTCTGGCCTCATGTGCTCAACCTTAACCTGTTTACACACCATGCACTTGGCCACAAAATCCACCACATCCTTCTTCATACCATTCCACCAATAGATCTTCTTGAGATCATGATACATCTTAGTCGAGATGGGATGAACAATATAGTGTGACTCATGTGCTTCTGCCAAAACCCTTTGTCGCAACCCATCAATAGTAAGAACACATAACCTCCCTTGGTACCGTAAAGTACCATCACCACTGATCTCAAACACCACTACTTTTTGCCCACCAACGTCACTATTGATTTTCATCAAGATAGGATCTAGCACTTGTTTCTCCTTAATCTCTACACCAAGAGACAATCGAACAACTTCTTGCACTACCATACCACCATCCTTGGAGTCCAAAAGGCGAACTCCAAAATTAGACAAACAGTGAGTATCCTTCATCAATTCCTGTTTTCCTTTCTCCACATGAGCTAAACTCCTCATGGATAACCTACTAAGAGCATCAGGAACCACATTAGCCTTACCTAGGTGATAGTGAAGACTCGTATCATAATCCTTGATAAGCTCAAGCCATCTCCTCTGCCTGAGATTAAGCTCTTTCTGAGTGAACACATACTGTAGACTTTTATGATCATAAAAGATATCCACGTGAACATCATACAAATAATGCCTCCATATTTTTGAAGCAAACACAACCGCCAACAACTTCAAATCATGAATAGGATAATTCCTCTCATGTACCTTCAATTGCCTGGAAGCATAGGCAATCACCTTCCCATGTTGTATCAACATACAACCAAGCCCTACCCAAGATACATGGCAGTAAACCACGAACCCATCATTGACTTTCAACAAAGTCAGAATTGGAGCCGAAGTTAGCTTTTTTTCAACTTTTCAAAATTCCCTTCACAAGCATCCCACCAAGAAAACTTGACTTTCTTCCATGTAAACTTAGTCAAAGGAGCAGCTGTCAACGAAAAGTTTTCCACAAACTGCCTATAATAACCAGCTAAACCCAAAAAGCTCCAACTATCGAATAGAGTCGTGGGCATAGGCCACCTCTTCACCACAACAACCTTTTGTGGATCCACCATGATCCCTTCAATAGATATAATATGACCCAAGAAAGTCACAGCTTTTAGCTAAAACTCACACTTAGAGAACTTGGCATACAACTGTTGTTCCTTTAAGATCTGCAACACCACACGGGGATGACTAGCATGATCCACTTCACTCTTTAAATAAACCAGAATGTCATCAATGAACACAATGATGAAGAAATCCAAATACTACCTGAATACCCAGTTCATCAGATCCATAAATGCTTCCAGAGCATTATTCAACCCAAATGATATCACAAAAATCTCAAAGTGCCCATACCGAGTATGAAAAGTCGTCTTACGAATATCCACCTCCCTAATCTTTAGCTGATAGTACCCAAATGGAAGATCTATCTTAGAAAAGAACTTGGCACCTTGCAACTAGTCAAACAGATCATCTATCCTTGGAAGAGGATACTTGTTCTTGACAGTCACCCTGTTCAACTGCCTATAGTCAAACCATCTTTCTTGCGCACGAACAACACCGGTGCACCCCAAAGAGATACACTAGGATGAATAAACCTCTTATCCAAAAGATCCTTGAGTTGCTCTTTGAGTTCCCCTTAACTCAGTCGGAGTCATTCTATATGGAGGAATAGAAATTGGATGAGTGTTAGAAAGCAAATCAATACCAAACTTTATTTCCCTATATGGAAGAACACCAAGTAGATTATCCCAAAAGACCTCTAGAAACTCATTAACCACAGGAACTGACTGAAAAGAAGGACCTTTCGAGTCAGAATCTTTAACCCAAACCAAGTGATAAAGACAACTTTGGAGATTAACCTCTGAGCTCTAAGATAAGAAATAAACCTCCCCCTAGGGGCTAAGGAAACATCCTCTCATTCTATAACCGGTTCACCAGGAAACTTAAAGATAACCTTACGGGTTCGATAATTCAAGGACGCGTAACAAGAGTGCAACCAGTCCATCCTCAAAATATCATCAAAATCCACCATATCCAACTCAAACAAATCCACCAAGGTCTGCTTGCCACTAACAAATACCAAAAAACTCCTATAGACTCTCTTAGCAATAACTGAGTCACCTACTAGGGTAGAAATAGAAAAAAAATGCAAAATAACTTTTGAATCAAAACTAAAAGATACAGCCACATAAAGAGTCACAAAGGAGAGAGTAGAGCCTGAATCAAGCAAACAATATACATCATGAGAAAAAAGTTGTAACATACCAGTAACGATATCAGGTGATGCCTCGAATTCCTATTGGGACGCCAAAGTATACAACCTGTTCCGACCAACACTAGAACTAGGAGCAGTAACAGAAGAAGATGTAACACCACCAGGTGTAGGATCATAATATGAAGCCACATAAATCTTATTTGTCCATGTAGCAACCTTATTAACCGAACAATCCCAGAGTCGATGGCCTACCTGGCCGCACTTGAAGCATTTGTCCCTTCCTTCATCGTAATAACCCCAATGATGACGACCACATAACCTACAAGAAGGACATGAAGAACTTGACTGACCTTCGTTTTCCTGAGATTAGGCACCATATGCCCAGAAATTATCACCACCATGATGACACTTGTCGCCTGACTGATAAGGACCACTAGAAAAAGAGTAGGAATCAAAACTCCCCCACTCTTCTTCTACCATTTTCCACCATCTTTACCACCCTGAGACTAAGTACCGCCCTAATCAAAAAAACTACTCCTCTTACCCTGCCTATCCCCAAAATCTGCCTGTTTTCTCTTTTCATCCTCTACGTGTTTTATATGAATAGTCAACCTAGAGATGTCCATATCTTTAATTAGCAAGGTAGTTGTGCTCTGCAAAATCAAATCTTGATTAGACCCAGAAGCAAACTTCCTCATTCTAGCCTGTATATCAGCCACTAGATCCAAAGCATACCTTTACAATTGGTAAAACTTAAAAGTATATTCCTTGACAGACAGTCTCCCCTGCTTGAGGTTCACAAACTCCTCTATCTTTGCTTCCCTCAACTCTTGGGGAAAGAAACGATAAAGAAAAACACCAGCGAAGGAATCCCACAAGGATGACTCCTCCATATCCCTTCTATCCCTATTCCACTCTTCATACCACTGATATGCAACCTTTTTATGCTGATAAGTTGCAAAGTTTACCCCCTCCATATTGGTAGCCTCCATCACCTAAAATATCTTCTCCATCTCCTCCAAGAAGCCCTATGGATCCTCTGGCACCTTTACTCCAGGGAAAGTTGGAGGACTCATCTTCATAAATTAGCCAACCCTTGAAGCCTCAGAAGATAAAGCACCAAACACATCTCGCTCAGCCTGCGCAGTAACCAGTTTTGCAATATTATGAATAGACTAACGGAATTCCATATTAGTTACCTCTCCTTGAGGAGGTCTAGTACTAACCGATAGAACTCAAGAACTATCAGGGATAGAATCGTGAGATTGAAGATGAACACCAGAAGTAGGATGCACCCCCTCAAGATTACCCCCAGATGGGATAGAAGAATTTTCTTGTGTTTCAAATCTACGAGGCATGATCTGAAAGATAAACAAACAAGGATTAGAGAATATTCCAAGATTGAGAATTCAAGCTTGAAGATAGAATAACAAGGAAGTAAAACATTCATAAATGTCTTGTAGCATCTCCCTTAGAAGTGTGGCGCGCTACACACCCCTAATAGAAACTCTACTCGACACTGCTTTGTGGACTCCCAATTGACCATGAACCTAGGCTCTGATACTAACTTGACACGACCTGTCCTGGGGCCTTGTCGTAATAGGCATCCCAAGTCTGACCAAGACCGGAACCACCCTCATTACCCAACCCAACCTCCAGTCGCCTGCCCTGAGTTAGCTAAATTCCGAGCATGAAACAAAATAGTGTAACAATTCACATAAAGACCTTGGGAATAGATCAAAACCATGATCGACCCGACCGATTCCAACCATAATCTAACCATGCCAAACCATACCAAAATAAAATCCATAAACCAGGACATAACCAAGTATGTTTCAAAACATAATCTAATTAATTCCAAAATGTAATAGCATGGAACAACCAATAATATCATCCAATGATGTCAGCTCACCAATTTATTCCAATGGAAAGGCCGACACCTATACCGATACCGCCCATTCCAACTCATAGAAGTACCACAAAGCCTCTAACCAAAAGAGTAATGAAATGTGGTTGGGACATGCCCCCAACCATAGCCAAAACCAACATCCAAAATAAAACCAAAATGTCTAGAAATATCCATAACATGAAAGGATGGAAGCTCACCACTCTAGTCCAAATATTATTTCTAAGTTAATCACTATGTAGAAGGAGCAGAACGGTCGGTTCCTGTATAGCGTGGGTATACAGCTGCCAGTAGACAGGGTTAGCGAGTGGCTGATAGCATGATCTCAGGGTAAAGATAAAATAATGCCATTTATAAAACCAAGTAAAACCATTCATATGCACACAACCATATATATATATATATATAACCATGCTGGGAAAAGGGATCGGATTTAGTATACCTTTAAAACCTTTACCTGGGTTGTGTAGCCTTGTCGTCCTAAACCACCCACGGGCTATATGGGCTCAGCTCCCCCTACGGAAAGGACCCTAGTGCGTGCAGCCGCATGGCCAGAGAAGTATCCCATGGGATGACTAGTACATCCCTAAAAATAAAGTGTGACATCATGCACACGGTCACCAAGACCAACCTAATATCGAAGACCTCCCTCCATTATTGCCCAATTAAAACCAATTTCCAAATAACCAAACCATTATTCATTTATTAACCAAGTCCATTGATATTGGTATCATCATACCAACCCTTACTTGCAATTATCATCCATAGCCAACCATTTGTAGGCTTAAGCGGACTTTCAAGTGCCCTTTTATTTACCATATTAAACCACTTGGGAGACTTTCATGTTCCCTATAAGCATAACCAATTAGCCTTTAGCCTTTACAAATCATTTAAACCATGAATAATTCTTTTACCAAGTTTAAAATATGCAAGAGTTCCATCAAAAGAAGTCAATGCAATGAATATATCTTTATAAGCATTTTGTCAAACACATTAGGGGCTTAACATGACCAAAACTAATTATAATTACCTATAATCCATTCCCATGCAATTCAATTATCCAAAACTACTATTAATGCATTAAAAAGCATAATTAAAACCATGGGAAACCATAACCAAGCAATTAATATCAAAAACCCCAAATCATATTTGAAAGCCAAAGTCATGCAATAGTAAAATCATAAAAACATTCCTATAAACCATGCCTTTAATTATATTAACAATGAGGGAAGAGAAACATGCCTTAAACCAAGATGATGACGGAAAGAAATCACCATGACAAGCCCCAAATTAATCCCTTAGTTGAAACCCTAGCTCCCTTTGCCCAAAAGCTCTAGAAAAAATTATGGAGTGTTTAGGAAGAGTTTATAAGTGTTAATGAATAGAATAATAGGGTAAATAACCTTCCAAGTAGGTTAGAAAGTATGGGACCCTATTAGGGATAGTGGGAAAATGTACAGAATACCCCCACTTAAGTTGCACAAAAATTATGTCGCAAGGCTACAACTGGCCCTCACGAATCGTACCCTCCCAATACGATTTGTATCCACCACTCATATCCTGAACCTCTACCACTCATATCCTAAACCTCCACCCTTGGACCAAATACTGTCCTGTATATGACTCATCCAACCAAGTCGTAACCACAGCATACTATCTGTGACCATGACCCGTATCCCTGGAAGAATAAAATACTAGAAGGATTGGACACTGCCTACTATACGAGTCCCTGGTACGATTCGTACCCTGGCTTACGGCTCATGGTGAACCACTCATACTCAGATCCAACCTAAGTAACCAAGTCTAAGATTAAGTTAAGAACCCAAATGATTCGTAACCACCTATACAACTCCTACCCCTAAGTCATATCCATTCCAGTAACCAAAATCCATCCTACCAACCAACACTGGTTAGTATACGACCGGACCATACCATTCATACCCCAACATATGGATCGTACCCATGAGTCGTATTAGGTTCAGAGATTAGAATTCCATAAAATTTTCTAAGGTCCAGAAACTAGGGTCTTTCAATTATAATCCTATCGAGATTTTGTACTAACATGCTCAGGGTTTCTAATCCATATATATATCATCATGAATTAATCATGCATAATAATAAAATCGTAGATAGAAAAGGCCAAAATCATACCTCGAATCTCGATACCGAATCAATGACCAATCTATCATAACTAGACATAACAATGATAATAACAATACCACTAATAGTGCGAGTAGCCGACTACTTGGGACAACCAAATACCTAGTCGAGCCTATGTGTACCTCCACCGTCCCAGGCTCAGAAGGTTCAATCAACATAAAACAACACAAGGCATAGTCATCACCCATATCAATGTAACCGTCCCATAATGGCTGATAGACATAGGTGCATACTGGTGATACGCGATATGCATGAAAGAATGAATGCATGGTACACCATTCGACTGTGGGTGGAAAGCAGTACTTAGACTCACCCTGGTCCCCAAGATTTTCTGAAACGATCGCCAAAAGTGCGATGAAAACTGTATACCATGATCAGAAATGATAGAAACATGCACCCCATGCAACTTCACCATCTATTAGAGGTACAGCCTTGCATAATCCTCTACCAAAAAATTGGTCCTCACTGGCAAGAAATGAGAAAACTTTGTCATCCTATCCATGATGACCTAAACTAAATCAAACTGATTTCGAGATCGAGGAAGACCCATAACAAAATCCATATAGATCACCTCCCACTTCCACACGGGCAACTCAATTTCTTAATACAATCCTTCGGGCCTCATGTGTTCAACTTTCACTTGTTGGCACACCATGCACTTAGCCAGAAAATTAGTCGCATCCCGCTTCACATTGTTCCACAAATACATTTCCATAAGTTCGTGATACATTTTTTTCAAACCAAGATGAATAGCACAGCGCAAATCATGTGCCTCAGCTAAGATCCTATCTAGCAAACCATCTATGATGGGAATAGATAACCTCCTTTGGTACCACAAGGTACGATCACCACAAATCTCGAAGGCCATCACCTTTTTTCCACCTACATCACCCTTTATACTCATTAAAACAGGATCCAACACTTGTTTTTACTTTATCTCCGCACCAAGAGACGAATGCGCCACCTTCTGCACGAATACACCATCCTCTTCAGAGTTCAAGAGATGAATTCCAAGGTATCCAAATGGTGAATATCTTTCACTAACTCCTGTTTTCCTTCATACACATGAGTTAAACTCCTCATGGATAACCTGCTAAAAGCATCAGCAACCACATTAGCTTTACTTGGATGGTTGTAAAGACTCATGTCATAATCCTTGAGCAGCTCAAGCCATCTCATTTGCCTGAGGTTCAGTCTTTCTGAGTAAACACATATTGCAGGCTCTTATGATCTGAAAAGATATCCACATGCACTCCATTCAAATAGTGACGCCAGATTTTCAATGCGAACACCACAGCCAATAGATCCAAGTCATGAGTCGGATAATTCTTCTCATGCACCTTTCACAGTCTCGGGGCATAAGTTATTACCTTGCCTGCTGCATCGAGATGCAACCAAGCCCCACACGAGCCACATCACAATATACCACAAATCCATCTGTGCCTTCGGGTAAAGTCAAGATAGGAGCCGAAGTTAGCTTATTATTCAGTTTCTCAAAACTACCCTCACAAGCATCAGACCACAAGAACTTTACCTTTTTCTAAGTCAGCTTAGTCAACGGGGCAGCTATAGAAAAGAAACTTTCTGCAAACCTTCTGTAATAACCAGCTAAACCCAAGAAGCTCTGAATATTAGTTGGAGTCGTGGGTCTAGGCCACCTCTTAACTGCTTCAACTTTCTGTGGATCCACCATGATCACTTCACTAGAATGGCATGACCTAGAAAAGTGACAGCATTCAACCAGAAATCACATTTCAAAAATTCTACATACAACTGTTGCTCCTTTAGGGTCTGTAATATAGTATGGTGGTGATTGCATAATCCATCTCACTCTTAGAGTACATCAGAACATCGTTTATGAACACAATGATGAACAAATCTGAAAACTGATGGAAAACTCTATTCATCAAGTCCATGAATGTTGTTGGGGCATTAGTTAACCCAAATGACATAACCAGGAACTCAAAGTGCCCATACCGGGTATGGAAGGCAGTCTTAGCGATATTCACTACCCTAATCTTTAACTGATGATACCCAGATCGAAGGTCGAATTTGGAGAAAATTTTGGCACCCTAAAGCTGACCAAACAAATCATCTATCCTTGGAAGAGGGTACTTATTCTTTACCTTTACCTTATTCAATTATCGGTAATTAATACACATACAAAGGAAACCATCCTTCTTACGCACAAACGACATTGGTGCACCCCACGGAGACATACTAGGATGGATGAAACCTTTGTCTAAAAGATCCTTTAGTTGCACCTTAATCTCCTTTAACTCAGTTGGAGCCATTCTATACGGGGGAATAGAATTAGGACGAGTGTCTGGAACAAGATCAATCCCGAAATCAATTTCCCTATCGAGAGAAACACCAAAAAGGTCATCAGGGAAGACCTTAGGAAATTTATTCACCACAGAGATGGAATGTAAAAAAGAACCCTCCGAGTTAGAATCTTTAACTCGGACCAGATGATAGAGGCACCCCTTGGAAATTAATCTCCGAGCCCTAAGATATGATATGAACCTTTTCTTAGGAGCAAGGGAACCATCCTCTTACTTAATAACCAGCTTATTAGCAAATTTAAAAACGACCTTACGAATCCGACAGTCAAGAGAAGCATAGCACGAGTTCAATCAATCCATCCCCAATATGACATCGAAATTAACCATGTCTAATTCAAATAGAGCCACTAAAGTCTCCCGACCACCCACAGATGCCATACAACCCCTATAGACTCTTCTAGCTACCTCAGAGCCACCCATCAGGGTAGAAATAAAAAAAGGGCCTGAAATACACTTGGGGCCAAAATCAAAATACACAGCCACAAATAGGGTCACATAAGAGAGAGTGGACCCCAAATCAAGTAAATAGTACACATCACGGTAAAAAAGTTTCAACATACCAGTAACGACATTAGGCGATGCCTCAAACTCCTGGCAGGTAGTGAGAGCATAAAGTCGATTTTGACCAGTGTCAGAGACAGATGATGCACCCTTTGGTTTAGGAGCTGAAGAAGAGGCAGCAGGAACCTTGTTTTCCCCAGAAACAACCTTACCAACAGGACAGTTTCTAATCATGTGTCCTGGATGACCATAATTGAAGCACTTGTCCTTTTCTTCATCACAGTAGCCCTGATATAATCGACCACAAAATCTGCAGGGAGGATAAGATGGAGCTAATTGAGCCTCACTAACCTGGGATTAGGCACCATGTTCCTTATAATTTTCTCTACTCAAAAAATGCCTATCACTAGACGGCTTTGGGTAGGGAGCACTAACAATCGAATAAGACCCAGAATTGCCCCACTTCTTTTTGGGCTACTTTCCGCCATCCCTGCCACTAGGGTGTTGACCACCACCCTACTCAGAAAATCTAAACTTCTTGCTCTACCTTTCTCCCATTTCAGCTTGCTTATTCTTCTCTTCCTCAATATGCTGCATGTACACAACCAACATAGAGATGTCCATGTCCTTGTTCAACAAGACAGCCTTACTCTCCAAAATCAAGTCTCGGGACTGTTGAGACCCAATTTTGTCTCTCCAAACCTAAAATTAAACATTTTTGCTTTTTTATTGTTAAATGGCACAAAAATATAATTTTTACATATTTTTTATAATTTTTAATAAATTGTTAATAATTATCATTTTTTAGGATTTTTTATCAATTTATTATAATATTTTAATTTTGCATAATTTATTAATAATTATCCTTAATCTCATAAATTTTAGAATTATTATCAGTTTATTATCATTTTAATATTTTGCACAGTTATCTACATACATACATAATATAACATTGTCATTCTTTTTATTATAATTTTAATTATTTATAGCATAATATATTTTTTTTAAAATAATTCTATTATATTTGTTGTTTGTCGACGTTCATATTTTGGTACACTATTTAAAATGATTTGCAAATGATAAGATTGGCTCAATTATTTTAATACACAGAGCAATAAATTAATCAAATCAAAATCTCATCACCTTTTAAAAAGTGACACTTGAGATGACGAATTGATATTTTTATTCCTTGAATAAATAATCTTGATCTATTGATTAGAAGGATGAAATAATCCTTCAGTTAATAAATTTTCGACTGGAGAGGGTTTAAGAAAATAAGAGGGGTGATCTTTTATTTTCTCTTATATTATAAGAGACAGTTGAAGCAGCTGCCAGCATCTTTCCTTTGTCCTGCTTGCTGCTATTCAGCTGTTTGCTCCATGATTTTATTATATCACTCCTAATTAATTATTATATATCATTTATGTATTAAAAAATTAATAATATTTAATAAAAAATAAAACAGACATTTATAGCATGCTCGCTTTAGTAGCTTCAATCATAATTTTTTATGACATGTCTGTTTCAGCTGCTTCAACCGTAATTTTAGTGTATCGCCCCTAATTAATTTTATTATATGTCATTTATATATTAAAAAATTAATAATATATAATAAAAAAATTAATATAGAGATTTATGGCATATCTGATTCAGCTGCTTCAGCCGTAATTTTACTGTATCATCCCTAATTAATTTTATTATATGTCATTTATGTATTAAAAAGTTAATAATATTTAATAAAAAACTAAAATAGAGATTTATGACATGTCTTCTTCAACTGCTTCAACCGTAATTTTACTGTATCACCCCTAATTGATCATTAGAAGTCATCTAAGTATTAAAAAGTTAATATTAAAAATATTTAATAATTAAAAAATAGACATTTATGACATGTCTGCTTCAGCTGCCTCTACCGTAATTTTACAGTGTCGCCCCTAATTAATTATTATAAATCATCTAAGTATTAAAAAAAATATTATAAAATCATTTAAGTATAAAAAAATTAATAATATTTAATGTTAAATTAACTTGACGTCTTATATGAGGTGCACATAATTTTTTCGCAAGTATTTTTTTATAGTAATTTTGTTATATCACTTCTAATTAGTTATTACAAGACATTTAAAACATCTGTGATTTGTTGCTTCAATCGTCATTTTACTACACCGCTCTAATTAATTATTATGAACATCTAAGCATTGTGCCACTTAAATTGAAATAAAAGAAAAAGTATTACGAATTGTAATAATTAGAAAATTAAATTATTTAAACAGTATATTGACTATCAATGCCAAGAAATTTTGGACAAGGATAATAATATATTATTTAAAAATTACATAAAAGTATTATAAATTACAATAGTAAACAATTAAAAATATCTAAAAAAAATTAATATATTATATATTTCAAAAGAAATACGTAAACAAATACTATATATTACAATAATTAACAACTTAAAAAATTTAAAGGTCAATCTATCTGTTTTGGTACAACTTCATTGGTCCTTTTTTTTGCCTTCATTTTTTTCGTCCACTTTAGTTTGTTTGTCTTATTTTTAAAAATTTATTATATATTTTTAAAAAATCCTGTAAATCAAAATAATTATCTAACTTCTATTTATATCATATAAATTAATATTAAAAAGTAACATATATTAAGCTCGTGCTTACACGGGCCATCCACGTCTAGTATTGGATAAATGAGAGTCCATTTATATTATAAATAGAAGGGGGACAATTATTTTATAACACAAAAAAACACATACACACAAAAACCAAAATCGGTCGTTCCTCCATTTTTTTCTCTCTCTCGCTAAACTCTCTCTCACTCCATTGCTGTCGGCGAACGCTATTGCTCCACCAGCGCCGCCATCATCACACCATTGCTGTCGGCGAACTCTATTGCTCCACCAGCGCCGCCATCATCTTCACCCCGCCGCTTTTCTCTCCTTCCCTCTTTCTCTCTTTCCCGTCACCAGCGAACCATCACCGAAGCCAGCCGCTGCCGCCCTCATCCCTCTTTTCTCTTTCCGCTCCATACCCGGTCATGCAACTCCACTCGCCCTCGCCCCGTCCCCCATTGTTATCATCAGAGCTGGTCGGAGAAATGCTTCACTCCGTTGGTTACTTTTCTTTATATATGTATTATTACTACTATTTTTATCTATGTTTATATATGCTTAAAGCTTACAAATTTATTTTTCACGTGTTAAATTCATTATAGACAATTGTCTTCTAGTTTTAGTTTAGCAATACTGAAAGTTGGTCATTATGATTTAATATGTGGCATCTTATTTGTGTTTTGGTGTGTTTGTTCATGTAGCGTTGGATTTTTCTTTGTCAGTAGCAATATCAATATGAAAGTATATTAAACTCTTTTGTCCAGCAGGTAATATAATATTATTCCTAAATTCTAATAAATAGATTTCTTTATTCAGATATTATCGACTTAGAGAGTAGCCACTTCATTATTTGGTTTGATGAGTTGTTCTATTAGGGAATATTATACAGTGTTTCCCTGTTAATATTTAGATATTTGTTTGCAAATAAATCAATGGTATATTACATGTTTTTTAAGAGTTCATCTTTTATCGTTTCATATGATTTTGTATTTGAAAAAATACTATATTAATTGATGGGTGAAGAAATTTTTCGTGATTTTTTTAGGCCTCCACAAATAAAAAAATGGATATTACATATATAGATACGTAATAAAATAAATAAATTTGGGCTATGACAAAATTCTTATAATATTTAAAACTTTATCCTGTTAGTAATTTTCTATTTTGTGGATTCACATATTAATATATTATAAATAGATATGCTATCTTTAAAGAAATCCAAATTTTGATCTAATATAGTATTAAATTATTTGGGCTTAAAATGTAAATATCTATTTAATATAAATTTATTTTGATAAGTTAAACCTCAAGAACATTTTCATAAGTGTAATGGAAACTTAATTGAAAAGATAGCTTTTCTAAAGAGGTATAATTGAAAAGATACCTCTTACTAAAAGGTGACTTTTGGAAGAGTCAGATATAAATATCATGGTCCCTAAGTTTATACGTAATTTTTCTCTTTCTGTACCCCATCTAAGAAAAAAATACAAAAAACGTATTAAAACTTAGAAGATCTTACAACTTCAAAGTGGCTATTTTAATTTTGTTGTGATATGACACTCGTTTTTTGTCTATTTGTAAACAAGTTTTCGGATAATTTCTTGACGATGAATAGGCAAGTATTACGTTGTTTTCCAATTCCGTTGAAACAAGATTTTGGAACGTAATTCTGTAATCATAAATTTTCAAGACGAAGGTGATGTCGCTTGAGAAATTGCCATATGGACTAAAATTACTTAATGAATGATATAGGAGATACAGCAACATCCTTAATTTTCAGTTTTGTTATGTTACGGTGTTGTTATTTCTTTTGAAATAATTATGACAGAATCTTATTGTTTCTTCGATTCTAAGATTGGCAAGAGTTAATTTTTTTTTTCTTTTTTTTTTTAAATTTATTGAAAGTGTTTGGCACAGAAACTTTCTGGAAAAACATAGTGTAAGTGTTTTGGCTTTTATTTTAATTTGGAGAATTTTTTGTCCATTCCTGTTATAGCTTATTTTTAAATTGTTATCATTTGTACTTCTGGAACAAAATGAATGAATTAAATCAATATGTTACCAAAGTAATCTCTATTGCTTAGATTTATTTACTTTGAACATGTAAGTGTGTTTTATCTATATGAAATAATTATCCCAAAGGAGATTATTTTGGTCATATTACGGATAGTTATGAACATGTGATACATTTATAATACATGCTGATAATGTGTTGGTCCAAAGAAAGGCATATTATTAGGCCGTTTTAGTAATCAATGTTCATAAACTATGTATAAGAGTATCACTTACAAATTATTATTTATGTCCAAAGACTAAATGATAATGTTGTGTTAGGTATCTTGAGATGGGCCCACTTTTGTGTATATGTGTTTGATAAATGTGAAGTTTTGAGTTTATTTGTTATATTTTCTTTCAATTTTTTTTTAATTTGATTATCTTCACATATACATGATTTATTTGATGGTTAATTGTGAGCATTATTTATTTATCTTGTAGTATCTTCTATATCTGCCAACATGAATAACATTCCTGTGCTTAACGGCACAAACTTCAAGAAATAGAAAGAGCACATTATGATTGTTCTTGGTTGCATGGATCTTGATTATGCATTGAGATTTGATCACCCTGCGGACTTGAATGAAACTAGTTCGAATGAACAAAAGTCTGCATACGAGAAGTGGGAGCGATCAAATCGCATGAGCTTGATGATGATGCAACACTCGATTTTGGAATCCTTAAGAGGCGGTATAACAGAGAACACAGATGCCAAAGGTTTCTTAAAGGAAATCGTAGACCGATTCGCTGCTAATGAAAAGGTTGAAACAAATACTATTCTTAATAAGATAGTTTCAATGCGATATAAAGGAAAAGGAAACATAAGGGAGTACATTATGAAAATGTCTAATCTTGTGACAAAACTCAGGGCCTTTAAGTTTGAATTGTCTGACGACATACTTGTGCATCTAGTTTTGAACTCCTTTCCAACGCAATTCAGTCAATTCAAAATTTTATATAATACTTAAAAAGAGAAATGGAATTTGAATGAGCTTATAGCTCAGTATGTGCAAGAAGAGGATAGACTGAAACAAGAGAAGATTGAAAGTGTTCATTTGGCATCTAACTCTGAAACTAAAACCGCTTCAAATAAGCGAAAATGGAGTAAGACTAAGGACACTGCAGATGAAGGAACATCAAAGTCCAAGAATCCAAAGACTTGTTTCTTTTGCAAGAAAATTGGACACATAAAGAAAGAATGTTTCAAGTACGCTAGCTGGCGTGAAAAGAAAGGTAAACTTCTTAACTTCGTTTGCTCAGAAGTTAATTTGGCTATGGTACCTAGTGAAACTTAGTGGATAGATACGAGTGCAACTACTCACGTAAGTGCTACTATGCAGGATTGCCTAAGGAGCCGAGTGCCAAATAATGTTGAAAGATACATCTATGTAGGCAATGGCAATAAAGTAGCTGTGGAGGCCATTGGTGTCTTTAAAATTCCATTAGATACTGGATTTTATTTGGAATTAGAGAAAACATTTATTGTACCGTCTTTTAGACGAAATTTAATTTCTATTTCTCGTTTGGACATATTTGGTTACAATTGTTCTATTGAAAATGGAATTTGTAGTATTTCTCTAAATTCTAATATTATTGGAACTGGTACTCTAATTGATAAGTTATACAAATTGAATAGACAAGCCTCATGCAGTAACGAAAACCTACATTCAAGTAATTTTGGTACTAAGCGCAGATTGACAAATGAGAATTCATCAATATTATGGCATAAGCGATTGGGTCATATTTCTAAACAAAGAATTTAAAGGCTTGTGTCAGAAGGAATTCTTAGTTCCCTTGATTTATCAGATTTTGAAATTTGTATAGAATGTATTAAGGGAAAACAAACGAATATAAGAAAAGGAAGTGCTTATAGGAGTAAAGAACCTTTAGAGTTGATACATACAGACATTTGTGGTCCGTTCCCTACGGCTTCATGGAATTGTCAATAATATTTCATTAACTTTATAAATGACTACTCTCGTTACGGATATCTCTATTTAATTCATGAGAAGTCACAATCTTTGGATGTTTCTAAAATTTTCAAGGCTGAAGTTGAAAATCAATTAGGCAAGAAAATTAAGGTTATCAAATCTGACCGTGGAGGAGAATATTACGGCAGATACGATGGATTAGGTGAACAACGTCCAGGACCTTTTGCAAAGTATTTGACAGAGTGTGGAATTGTACCTCAATACACTATGCCAGGGACTCAAAGTCAAAATGGTGTAGCTGAGAGGCGAAATCGAATTCTTAAGGCTATGGTAAGACGTATGATTAGTCATTCTTCTTTACCTGAGTCTCTCTGGGGAGAAGCATTAAAGACTGCAGTTTATATACTAAACAGAGTTCCTAGCAAAGTCGTAGCTAAGACCCCATACAAGTTGTGGACTGGTAAGAAGCCTAGTATTAGGCACTTGCATGTATGGGGATGTCCAGCTGAAGCAAGGCCTTATAAGCCTAATGAAATGAAGTTGGATTCAAGAACTGTTAGTTGCTACTTCGTAGGTTACTCAGAAAGATCGAGAGGTTTTAAGTTTTATGACTTTTCGAATAGATTCTTTTTCGAAACAGGAAATGCCAAATTTATTGAGGATGTTGATTATAGTGGGAGTAATCAAAACAAACAAATTGTGTTTAAAGAGGAATTTGACAATATCGATTCTAATAAAAATGATCAGATTACTTTACCAAATGTGTTTCAACCTTTAAATCAGGATTATAGAGAAAACACAATGATATTACCTCACGTTCAATAACCTCAAGTTGAAGTGCCTAAAAGAAGATCTAGCAAAGAAAGAAGAAATGTAATTTCGGATGATTATGTTGTTTATCTTCAAGAACATGATTTTGATATGGGATTGGAAGATGATCCTATAAGCGTTAGTCAAGCAAAATCATGTCGAAATTCTGCTAAATGGATTGAAGCCATTAAAGATGAGTTGAAGTCTATGAAAGACAATGGCGTTTGGAATCTTGTCGAGTTACCACGAGGATCAAAACCGATTGGTTGTAAGTGGATTTTTAAAACCAAACGTGATTCAAAAGGTAACATCGAAAGATATAAAGCACGCCTAGTTGCTAAAGGATTCACTCAAAAGGAAGGCATAGATTTTAAAGAGACGTTTTCACCATTTTCATCGAAAGACTCCTTTAGAATCATTATGGCACTTGTAGCTCATTATGACTTAGAGCTACATCAAATGGACATAAAAACTGTATTTCTCAATGGAGACATTGAAGAAACAATATACATGGTGAAACCAGAAACCTTTGAGTCTCAAGATTCAAAGCACCTTGTATGTAAACTTAAGAAGTCCATATATGGTTTGAAACAGGCATCCCATCAATGGTACCGAAAGTTTGATCAGGTGATAACCTCTTTTGGTTTTAAGGAAAATACCGTTGATTAGTGCATATATCTCAAGTTCAGTGGGAGCAAATTTGTTATCCTTGTGCTATATGTAGATGACATTCTACTGGCCAGTAATGATATAGGTTTATTGCATGAAACCAAGAAATTTCTTTCAAGTAAATTTGAAATGAAAGATCTTGGTGAGGAATCCTTTGTTCTAGGTATAGAGATCAATAGGGATCGCACTAGAAGTGTTCTTGGGTTGTCGCAAAAGACTTATATTGATAAGGTGCTAAGTAGACTTGGCATGCAAAATTGTGCCCCAGGAAATACACCAGTGGCAAAAGGTGATAAATTTAGTTTGCGCCAATGTCCATATTTAGACATAAAGAAGAAAGAGATGGATAAAATTCCATACGCATCAGCAGTAGGAAGTTTCATGTATGCACAAGTTTGTACGCGTCCAGATATTGCGTACATAGTGGGAATATTGGGGCGATATTTAAGTAATCCGGGAATAGATCATTGGAAAGATGCAAAACGGGTTATGAGGTATCTTCAAAGAACTAAAGATTACATGCTCACTTATCGGAGGTCGAATCACTTAGAGATAGTAGGGTATTTCGATTCAGATTTTATTGGATGTCTTGATAGTAGGAGATCTACATCAGGTTATGTTTTCATGATGGCTGGTGGAGCGCTATCTTGGAAAAGTGTGAAACAAACATTAATAGCTTCTTCTACAGTGGAAGCCGAATTTGTGGCCTGCTATGAAGCATCAAATCAGGGAATATGGCAAAGAAATTTTATCACTGGAATGCAAATAGTCGGTGGCATAGAAAGACCATTAAAAAATCATTGTGATAATAAGTCTGCTGAGTTATATTCGAAGAACAACCGAAGTTCGTCAAAGTCAAAGCATATAGACATTTAAGTATTTGGTTGTGAAATAAAGGGTTCAGAGTCGTCTTGTGTCGATTGAGCATATTAGTACAAACTTGATGATTGAGGATCTGCTCACGAAGGGTTTGCCACCTAAAGTGTTTCATGGGCATGTTGCTCATATGGGTGTTGTCAAATTTGATAATGAGTCATTTTAGTAGGAGTTTGTTATTTTATTTATGCTATTGATAGGTTAAAGTTTATTTTCTGTACAGACTCAAGTTTTATGAAATCCATGAATTTCGTATGTTTATTGATAACTCCAAAAAATAAAGATATTAACTTTCTATTGCAGTATTGCATAAGGTATAAGAATGTGATTTTGGACTATTAAAGTCATAAGGTAGGACCATTTGAAAATAGGCATGACTTAGATCATTTTACATGTAATTTCTGTATCTGATCTATGTCATTGATATTGTTGATATTTGTGATCATTGATGGGTTTAGTTTCGAATATATGTTACGAAGACCATTTTGATCCTATATTAATAGTATCGATGGACCAAATTATTTTGAGATATTTAAATCAAGATAGCAAAAGTTTGTGCGCACTAAAGTTTCATCTGTGAATAATTATTCAGAAATATATGTGGTTCAAGTGGGAGATTGTTAGTAATTTTCTATTTTGTGGACTCACATATTAATATATTATTCATAGATATGCTATCTTTAAAGAAATCCAAATTTTGATCTAATATAGTATTAAATTATTTGGGCTTAAAATGTAAATATCTATTTAATATAAGTTTATTTTGATAAGTTAAACCTCAAGAACCTTTTCATAAGTGTGATGGAAACTTAATTGAAAGGGTATCTCTTCTAAAGAGGTATAATTGAAAAGGTACCTCTTCTAAAGAGGTATAACTAAAAGGTGCCTTTTCGTAGAGTCAGATATAAATATCATGGTCCCTAAGTTTATACGTAACTTTTCTCTTTCTCTACCCCATCTAAGAAAAGAATACAGAAAGCATATTAAAACTTAGATGTGACAAGGTTACTTCTTATTGTTCAGCATATTCGTACAACTTACATAAAACAAGAATTCAAAATCAAGTTATTTACAATGGAACAAGGTTAGTGTTCTTATTGTTCTTCTAGTTTTGAATCTCTGTCTAATGATTTACATGTGATCTTGGGTGAAGTTCTTTAAAGTTTTCTAACATATCCGAGCTTACTTTTTTAACAAAAATTATATATATATATATATATAATATTAAAAGTGTGAAGACTCATACACTCTGTTTAGATTATGGTTTGGCATGGTTTCATAATGTATGGTACAGTATGGTATGGTATTGTATTGTATGGTATAATACAATATAATGTTTGGATTGACTGTACTACTGTTTAATAACAGCTTTATTGTTTGGTTTAATGGTGTGGTACTGTATCGTAACTGATAAATTTACTAAAATGCTCCTAATTATTATAAATTTTAAATTTATCAAAAATTATTAATAAATAAAATAATTTTCTTTCTCTTATTGATATATCAATCAACTCCAATATTCTTCCTTCTTTTCACTTATTCCATGCCTAAAAGATTAATTGGTACACCCTAATAAAACAGAATAAATATCAATTACCCTTATTGATACCACACAGAAACCAAGCCTAGTGCATATACTTGCACTTTCAGTTTGTAACTGCAGCATAGATTAGTGGACCACAAAACTGTAGTGGAATAGGATGATCAATGATTAAGGTGAATACCGTGGAAATATATCAACATCATGAAAAAAGAACAAGTGTAAGAACTAAGGCTGATGTTGCAGGATCAGAAGTCCAAGCAAAGGGCATCTTTGACACCTGAGTCAAATAGAGAAGGATCGAAAACATTTTTCCTTTTTTCTTTAGTCACCTGAATCAAACAGAGAAGGATCGAAAACATTTACGAATGTCCTGACTGACCAATAATACTTTTGGGAGCAGCTAGCATTTGGCTGATTGGAAGGGCATAATTGGAAGAAAAAAACAAAATAATGGGATACCACCAAATTGGTGGTTCTGTAAATATACTTATTTCATGGTTATCAAACCATGAAAAAATACAATACCGTACCATGCCTTTCAGAAAATAATCAAAACAAACATGGTTTTCATTGTAACCATACCATACCGTACCATAGGAAACCACCATCCAAACAGACACTTAGAAAAGTGATTTGAATTTTTTACCCTTCATTAAAAATATTTGCAATAGACAAAATTATCTTTTCACTATTTTTTTTAATTTATTATTAATTCAATTAATATTTGAGAATCTAATTTGTAGAAGTCATATATGGAAAGAAGTCTAATTATGCAAATCCTTTTAGCCATAGAATTTATGAACAAATTATTTTCCTATTGGAAAATACGTGAATGCATAATTAAGTTCCATAAATATCAATTGAAATTAATAAAAGAAGCACAAATCACGCCTCTATTCCATCAATAGGGTTGAAACCTTCGACTTAACTTAGTGACCCATTGATTATCCTCTTTTCATGCAGTTTTAATATGCATCTATTTCTCTTATATGGAAAACCTTCTTTAAATTAATTTGTGTTCCATTTATAACTCTATTTCCTGTCTACTATAAAAGCAATTCATTTTATATGTATCAGTCTGTATGTCCGATTGTATCCAACTAGGAATTGGATGAAGCAATTCAATTAAATTCACGCTATTGCAAATCCAATTATTATTGATAACTTTCCATTAAGTTTAATAATGGTATTAAATTTTAATTCATGTAAATTATTACCTTAATCCAATAGGAAAAAGATTTTAAAGTGATTCTATTTAAAGGGTAATAGAAAGAGATTCAAAAAGATTTTCATTATGAGAAATTTCTTAGAATTGCAGTTATTATAAGTCCAACTGACAAAAGAGCATGGTGAAACTTTCTAAGAGAATGGCGAGGAGCTTTGGCTGAGCTGCTGGGGTTACCTCCTGGAATCATGTTGAGCACACAACGTTAGCCTGCATACCGAAATCGAAAAGGTAGGGACCTCAGATCCCTTTTTTTATATATATTCAAGTCGTTTTATAAGTCGTTTTATGTTAATAATTTTATTAGATTCACTCAATAAAGATTGGTTCATGCTAATATTATGATCTTTTCTTCTAGGTAGGGATTTAATTATTTTTCTATATTTATGACACTAAAATACACTAAATTTTATGTATTAAATTTTTTATCTACATCTACAATATATTAAAAGTGTGAAAATCCTTCCGGATTATGATTTAAATTTTTTTTCCTTCATTAAAAGTTTTTACCATAGACAAAATCGTCTTTTTATTATTTTTTTAAAATAATTAACATTTAATTATTATATTAATATTTAAAATTCTTAACTTAATAAAAATTATAGCTAATTATAGTTATTTGTTACCAACTAAATTAGGAGTCCCTTTTTTTCTTCTTTTTAGGAGATTGTAGTAGTAGTACGTAGTAAAATCCTGAAAGAAGTAAGTTGTAAAAGATCAAAGTAAGGAAAAGAGAAAAAATAGAATAATAATTAAAAAAAAAAGGAAAACAGAATAATAGTTGGGAAAAAAATATTAATATGTTGGGGTAAGCAAAATTAAATCCTAAATGGGCCTACGTGAGGAAATAAGAATAACAATTGGGGTCGAAAAATCCCCCCACATTAGGTTAAAAAAATTCACAATTAATTTGATTTATAATTTCTTTAGATTTGATTATTTATTCTATACAAGAAATCATAATATTTAATACTTTTAAATTAATTAAAAAATTTCTTTAAATAAATAAAAGTTCTATTAAAGAAAATTGTTCTTTGGTACATTTGAACTTCCTCTGAAATATGTTCATTCCTTAATCTTTCGTGAATTCAATATGATATAATTGCTAATTACAATTACAATTCAATTGTCATGATGTTTTTCCTATATTTTTGTTGGGTGTAGGAATTTTTGATAGCGGAGATATTCTTTTCTTTTATGAGTTTTTTGGTAACGAAAATATTCTTATTACTACATTTTCGATGAGCTTTGAAGGTGTGGTGTATAATAATTTCATCAATTTCAAGCCTATATTATATATGAATCTTTGATCAGATTTTTAGAAATTTTTTGTGTAAAGGTTAGAGTTAATCTTATTATTTTATTATCTCAATTATCGTACTATTTTGTTATAGTTTTTGTTCACTTAATTTTTCTGCTTAATACACGTGGTAGATGATTTTGAGGAATTTTTATATAAAGATTAGATTTAATTGTATTGTTATGACATCTCAATTTATCGTATTATATTTTGTAGTTTACAGGTGATAGATGAATGTTCGATTGAACTTTGAAGAATTTTTGTGTAAAGGTTAGATTTCTTCTATATTATTCTGATATCTCAATTATCATTTTTTTTTAATTTATTAATTATGTTCTTATATATTTAAATTTTATACACAATTTTACACTATATAAATCTTTTTTTTATTTCGAATTGTGTATGCAATAGTTTATTTTGTTAATATATATTTATTATTAATTAATGCAAGGTACACGTTCAAAGCACGTATATATATATATATATATATATATATATATATATATATATATATATATATTAAAAGTGTGAAGACCCTTAGAAAAATGATTTGAACTTTTTGCCCTTCATTGGAAGACTCTTATTTAGACAAAACTCTCTTTTCACTATTTTTTAATTTATTGTTAAATTATTTTTTATTATATTAACTAGACTTCCTAAAATATATGGGACTCCTAAAATATATGGTAGGAGAATTAATTAATATTTTCCTTTCTACTGTTCAGTTAGAAAAATACTCCTAAAATAGGACTCTATTAAGGAAATACTTCTATAAATATTGAGATGTACGTTAAACTAGAGAACAAACCGGTTTTTCTATTGGGAGAATATGATTGATGCTCGTCTAACTTGATTCGATTGCATGTCTAGATGGGTGGATGTTTGATTTTCTAACCCTCAACTTCTTCACTATTTTTGTCAGCACAATAGAATTCAACATGCGTGTGTGTATATATATCTTTTTTGTTTTCATTCAAAATCATTCTTTTGGGTCAAAATTTTTGCTCAGACAAAATTAGTTAGATCAAAATTGAAGCTTTGTGATCACTATTATATTTTTTTTATATAGTTTACTGGTCATAGATGAATGTCGGTTGACTTTGAAGAATTTCTTGTGTAAAGATTAGGTTTAATTATATTGTTTTGATAGCTTTATTATCTTATTGTTTTATTTTAATTTACAGATACTAGATGAATGTGGGTCAGCTTTGAAAATTTTTTTAGGTAAAGGTTAGGTTTAATTGTATTATCGTAATATATTTATTAGTTTGTTATTTTATGGTAGTTTACAGTTCGTAGATGAATCTCGATCGGCTTTGACAAATTTTTGTGTTTCAAAGTTAAAGTTTAATTGTATTGTATTGATATCACTTTTATCATATTATTTTGTTGCAGTTTATAGGTGATAGATAAATGTTGGTCAGCTTTGAGAAATTTTTTTATGTAAAGGTTAGGTTTAGTTATATTATTTTGATATCTCTATTATTGTATTATTTTGTTATTGTTTACATGTGGTAGATGAGTGTCGGACTATTTTGAGAAATTTTTTGTGTGTAAAGATTAGATTTAATTGTATTATTTTGATGTCTCTATCATTGTATTATTTTGTTGCAATTTACAGATGGTAGATAAATGTTGATCGATTTTTAAAAATATTTTTGGTAAATATTAGGTTTAGTAAATAAATTATTCATCTTTACATACTCAAAAGATATTAGATTTAGTTATTTTATTCATCTTTATTATTTAAACAAATATCCTATTTAGTGCAATGTTTGAACTCATTAAAGTGAGGTACACGCGCAAGGCGCGTACACCTCAACTAGTGTATATATATGCACACATACCTTCTCAATTCATTTGATAATTATTTATTTGTTACTAAGATTTTTATTACAAGTGTTTATACAGGTTATCGAGAATACTTATCGAAAAAGGCATTCAAAGAAGAGTTTTAAATTTTGTGTTTGTATTTTTATTTCTTACACTTGTATAAATATCATTCATAGTGAAAATTTTATATTGGGGCGTTGGGTGGGGATGTTTTTACTTACACAGTATCCATCACGCGTTTACGCAAATTTAGACCGTTAATATTTTTATTAAAATTGATTTAGATATTTAATCAAATAATTCACACTTTTTACATTAAAAAATATTGTGGAATCTTTTTCTTTAGAATAATTTTTCTTTATTCATACTTGTCTTACATGCATATTTATATATTTTTGTCTATATATATTTTACGATAGCATATGCATTATATTATTTCAATACATATTTTATATCTGTATTTACAAACATTGATTTTTTCTTTTCCTCTTTTAATAAACCTAAGTCTGATCGGGAACCACATTTGTGGATTTTGAAGGGTGTCTAACCCCTTCCCTTCAAAATAATTTGAACCCTCACCTGGAATCTAAAATGGTTTCGTAAATTGAAAAAAAAAGTTATACTTGTTAATAAATAAATAAGTTTCCTTATTTTTCTTAAAAGTTAGGGGGAAAATGACCTTCTAGACCCCTGTACTATGTCGGTTTTGTAAGTTAGACACTTCTACTTACATGTTTGTCATTTGTACCTCTGAACCCACTAAAAAACTATTTTTTAAACCCTTTGACCGTTGACTTTGTCTACGTGGGATTAAATGGTTGACTAGGATAAGGAGAGTGCAGTCACTCGCTTGGGGTGCAAGTGGGGGTCAATTTTTGATCAATTTTATATTAAAATAATTTTTAAAATTTAAAAATAATATTAAAATTAAAAAAATAATTAAAAAGATTTTTTTTCCTCCATATTTTTTAACTTAAAAATCTTTTTAAAAATAATAAATTTAAAAAAATAAATAAAAAACCTCCCTTCCCCAAGCCCCCCTCCCCTCAACCATCCAGCCCCTCCCCACGCACCCCAGCCCCTCCAAGCCCCAGCACTCCCATTCCCCCAACCCCAGCCTTCTCCCCCGCTGCCCCCCCTCCCCCCACCATTTTTCCAGCCTTCTTCCCCAAGCCCCTCTCCCACATCCCCTCCCCCTGCCGCCCCACCAGTTCTCAAGCAAAGAAACCTCCATTCACAAAGACACCGATTCACAAAATTCACTCAATTCAAGAATTTTCAACTTTCTTGAATTATCCAAATTTAAAAAAAAAGCACAAAAATTATATTTTTATATTGAATTCAAGTTTCTCGAATTACCCAAATCACATTCAAAGTAAGCATTAAAATTGAGTCTTTACATTGAATTTCAAGTTTCTTAAATTACCCAAATCACAAAAATCTCTAAAAATTCTTTCTTTCCATACTTCTTAAATTTTTGGCCCTCACTTTTCAATTTTTTCGTAGAGCAAGAAGAATAAGAAGATGATAAAAGGAAAAGAAGAATGAGAAGACGAGGAAGAAGATTAAGAAAAAGAAAGAAGAAGAAGAAGAAGAAGAAATAAAGAGAAAGAACCAGAAAAGGAAAGAAAAAGGGGAGAGAGAGAAAAAGGGGGTAGGGGTTGTTTTGTTTGTTTATTTATTTATTTATTTATTTATTACATATAAAAATGACGTGGCAGATAAAGTGACACGCATGACAGCTGATATGGCAGCTGACGCAGGAGAGTGTATTACACTCACCAAAAAAGTATTTAAAATATTATTTTTTAGTGGGTTCAGGGGTCCAGATGACAAACATGTAAGTAGAAGTGTCCAGCTTACAAAACCGACATAGTACAGGGATCCAGAAGGTTATTTTGTCAAAGTTAGGTGGTGACTCTGTATAAACTAATTCTTTTTAGAGTCCATAATGTCGTGTTTGTTTTAACCTTACGTAAAAATCGGGTATGACAGGTGTTGACACCTAATTTTTTATCTTTCATGACTAAGTTAAATTTTGAGTTTCTTCGATTTTAAATAAAATTAAAATAATTATTTTATCAGATAAATTCTTTCTAAAAAATATTTATTTGAATAATTTTGTAATTTTAAGTAGCGGTTATACATTTTGTATGTATACAAGATCGTATAATTTTATTACTTAAATAATTATTTTATTAAAAATTTACTGAAGTTATAAATTTTAACTAGTTATTAAATAACTTAGTCTTAAACCTCTATCCCTAAATAACTATCCCCTTTTTCCAATTTTTTTCCTCCCAAACAAGACTTCACCCCTTATATCCCCTTCTAACAACCCACCAACAACAGTAGCCCAATTTCCTTACACCTTCAAATACCAACCGCCAAACCAGCCCAACACTGCTCACCCGACTTGGCCCATCCTTTTTTCTTTCCCCTTTAAACTCAGCTAACGACAACAACCGTACCAACAGCCTTCAACGACAACCCAAACAGCCAAAACAAATAACGTCTTCCCTTCAACAACGTTATCAACACTACATTTTCAACCACAACAGCAACAACATCCAGCAAACCCGAAAAACCATCGAAATTCGGACGAAACCAACTCGCAAACGACTCCCACGAGTCCAGCTATCAATGACGTTGTTAGCCAACTTTCATAAACGTACAATTTCAACCTTTATCTCAATTTTAAAATTCAAATCTCAATTTATTTTTTCTTTTTTACCCCTCTGTTTCCTCCCCTAAAATCAGTCTCCAATTTTCTATAAATACCCACCTAGGTAGAGAGAAAAGGAGCTCAATTCCGATGAAAATGAATTTTAACTCCGGTGGTGAAAGCTCGTCGTCCCATTCGCTACTCCGAAAAAGGTAATTCCCATCTTTTTTTTCTGAACTTACTATTTTCGTCGATTGTGTTTCGTTATTGTGGGAATGGTGCTTAATATTTCTGATAATGGTTTAGTTGGATATTCCTTATTCTATTCGTTGTTCTAGTTAGATATTCCTGGTTCTAGTTGATTTCGTCGATTAATTTTTCTGTGAATTCTATTTGGTTCCTGTGTTTAATTCCTGGCTCTGTCGGTGCTTTTGTCCTGGTAGATTAAGGTGTATTTCACGTTCAATTGTGGGAGTAGTTTTGTTGTTGTACTGATCAAGGCCTTTTTCACCATGGTATATTTCAAATTGTTGTGGTTGAATCTCATCGTTAGTGTGAGTAATGGATTTGGTACTGTTTTTTCTTTGATATTGGTTAATATAGATGGAACGTGACTTACAATTTCCTTTGGTATGATCGTTTACTCACGTTTCTTGATCTGATTTCTACTCCTGAACCTAAAGCTCTTGAAGTTTTGCAAAATCGTTTACGCAAAGTAGTGGTTCTGATTTGAGACCAATCTTCTACTCTTGAACCTAAGTAGTGGTTCTGGTTTGAGACAAAGTAGCTCTTGAACCAAAATCTTCTACTCTTTAAGATTTGAGGCAAATCCTTGGAATCTATGTAAGTTCTTTGTTTTAAGAATGATTGATGTCTTCACTACTTGATACACTTTTTGTCTTTCTTAAAATAAAATATTGCCTCATCTCTTCTTGAATCCCATCTGCGTGATTGAGTCTAAGCAACGTAAAAGAGTCTATTGATAAGATTTCTAAAATTCGAAATCTAATTATAGCTAAGTTTGTAATTGCAATGATAGTTGTGGAAAGATGTATAAGTTTTATATTGTTTATAGCTATATTTGGTATGTGTTCACATTTTTTATCTCTGCAAAGTAGTTTGTTGCCTAAATTCAAACCTGAAACATGATCAATGTCTTATGGTATCATGAAAATATTATGAAACTTGTATGACTACTCCAATGCATTCTTGCTATTATTAGATTATTGTGACGATACACGCTAATTCTTATATTTTTTTCTTGATGCATGTAACGTTGACTTGAGTCCCAACAGATCCATTTCCTGCATTTCTCAATGGGCGAAAGAGGCCTACATCTTCTACGAGTCCCAAATGTCTTTCTTTTTGAAGAAACGAGGCTGGTATACACTAGTATATGCATGATATACGAGATCTATAGGTCAAAGGCGGTCGCTGTAAGACGAGATATGATGCATGATGAAGCTGGGAGCAAGTATACAGAGTTTTATATGCTGATATACAGCGTATATACTCAAAAAACGCAGAAACCTGGCTGGTATACAGCTAGTATACAACTGCATAAATGGACCAAAAGTCCATAAAGAATGGGCCCAAAAGCTGGCCAGATTTGGGAAAAGGCCCAAATTTTAATTCTTCTAATTCTTGTAAATCCTATTTGATTATGTGCTTGTATTAATTTATTAATTTGGTCAGCCTATATAAATCCCTTTGGAATCATTACTTTCTTTTTGTTTGTCTCAATATTTTCCCCTGCGCATTTTATTCTATAGAGAAATATTCGAAATTGATAAAAATATATCTTTCTTTATGTTTTTTCTTAGAATGACTTTTAAAAAATCAAATGACATTTTATTTCATCAATATGTTAAAGTAATCCAGTCAAGTAGATACTTTTTATCAAAATGATACGCAAAAGCTACTTTCTTTCTCCCTTTTATTTGAAAGAATAATTTATAGAGAAAATGGGTTGAGCTCAACTTTCTTTACAAAATTTTCTCAAGATTAAATAAGATCAATTCTCGCTTGGTTGAATAAATGTCATTTTTAAATGTTTAAATAAATAATTTTAATATTTTTTAAAATCAAGTCTTTGCAAAAATTCGCCACTGTAATTTGTCAAGTTATTTCTTTTTGGTAAATCATTTTATACGGTCGTTCCTAAGTGCCTTAAAAACCTTCTTAGGGTGTTAATTGAACTCTTACCCAGTTTCTCTAGTTTTAAAGGTTTTTGTTTTTGACCCTTTGAAACCTATGAATTTCTTAAAATTATTTCAAATTTTATTGAATCTCTTGGAATAGTTTTAAGAGGCTCAAACCCATTTTCTTTTTAAATAAAATCCGAAAAGGATAAAACAACGGGGACAACCCGAAAGCGAACTTCCTCATTCTATAGCCCTCATGCTAGAAACCAACTCCCGAGCATACCGAGATAACTGGTGAAATTTCAAGGCATACTCGTTGATTGACATTTTGCCTTGCTTCAGGTTAGCGAACTCTTTTGCCTTCGCTTCCCTCAACTCCTGAGGAAAGAAGTTGCCTAGAAAAGCACTAGAGAAATCATCCTACAGGGCTGACTTAACATTGTCACCCCTAGTCCGTTCCCATTCCTCATACCATTGATATGTTACATCATTCAGTTGATAGGCAACAAATTCTACACCCTCCACGTTAGTAACATGTATAACACAAAAGATTTTTTTATCTCATCGACAAAACATTGAGGATCCTCCTCAACCTTAACACCAGTGAACACAAGAGGATTCAACCTCATAAATTGGCCAACCCTTATGGCCACAGAAGATAGAGTAACAGAAGAACCACGCTCAGACTGAGAAGAAACCAATTGCGCCAACATATGAATAGACTGACGAAACTCAGCATTCATCACATCAGACTGAGGAGCTCGAGAAGAAATAGAAGGGACTGGTGGAATTCCAAGAGAAAAATCAGAAACTGGACCTTATACCAGGTTTGGACCCCATAGTAGGATGAGTCCCATCAACATTGTCCTTGGATGGGATAGAAGAGTTTCTGTGAACTTTAAATTGTCAAGAAGGCATGATCTGAAAAGCGAACAAGCGGGTATTAGAGAAGATTTCAGGACCTTAGAATCTACAACTTGAAAATAGAACACAAGAAAGAGTAACATTCCTAAATACCTTGTAGCCTCTCCCTTATGAGTGTAGCGCACTACAGACCCTTAAAAGAGACTCTACTCAACACGACTTTGTCGGACACCCAATTAACCATGAACCTAGGTCTCTGATACCAATTTGACACGACCCGAACTAGGTCCTAGTCGTGTCGGGCATATCAAATCCAGTCAGGATCGGAGACCACCCCCAATACCCAACTGTAACCGCCCTGCACCCTATGTCGGATGAACTTTGAACATATAACAAGATAAAACAATAATAATTCAAGATATTAAATGAAGTCTATAATCATAATCCAATAACCTCAACCAAATATCCAACCGGTGCCAACCCTAATGCCAATACCAATATCAAGGATGACACCAATACCGACACCTCTCATGCCCGTAGTCTGACAAAGCCTCTAATCAGAATCAAAGAACATCCGGTCGGGACATGCCCCCGACCATAGCCAAAACCAAAATTCAAGAAATAACAATAAATGAATGAAGTCCATAGCACGAAATGGAATATTTCGTAGTATGAAAGCTCACCACATCAATCTGACTCAAAGTTGTCCCCAAATCTAAGTCACTGAGAAGAAGAAATGGTAGTATGGCCAATTCCTGCATCGCGTAGCGATACAACGCTTAAAGACGGTTAGTGGAGTGAACGCTAGCACATGGATAAAGGTAAAATAATGTAATTATTCCAAACCAATTCAAATAACTATATGTAATCACACACACACACACACACATATATATATTGTGTCGGGGTAGGGAATAAGGTTTAGCGTGCATTTAAAACCTTAACTTGGACTGTGTATCTATGCCGTTCTAAATGTCCATTCACGGGCTATATGGGTTTAGCTCCCCCTATTGAAAGGGCCCCAGTACGTGTTAGCCGCATTAATTGGAGAATAACCTGAGATGACTAGTAAATATCCCAAAATATAAAGTGTGACATCATGCATACGGTCACCATGATCAAACCTCACATCGCCAAACATGAGTTTCCAGTATTGATCCCCTCGGGACCTCCACTTTCTACGGTTTTACTAAACAACCCCCTTTAAGCCCATATTAAAATCAATTACACATTCATAATCATTTACCAAAGACTCTTTTTATTAGGCATTAACCATTGGTATCGTCATATCAAAATTAGAACTTGTAAGTTTATTCCAACCATGCCATATAAACCATTAAACTAAATTAGACTCCGTTATTTCCAATTTACCAAAATCATTTATAATTAAACCATGGCCACCAAGGCCGCCTCTCCAAATCCATATGAAATCAAATCATAACCAATTCATGTTCCATTTACCATTTATGCAATGCAAGATTCCAAGGATAATCAAACTATGTGGCAAAAATCATTCTCATTGACATTTTAACAAACAGGTTAAGGGCACATAAGTTTCAAAACCATAACCAAGCCATTTGGGGAATCCATAATACTCTGAAATCCATTTACCATTAATATGCATCCCAAAAATTCAAAATCATACTAAAAGCATGAAAGAAAACATAATTAAACCATGAGAAACCTTGTTCAACAATGAACATCCAAAACCCCCAACCTTTGTTTCAAAACTATAACAATATCATGAAAACCATACATTAAAACACATGCTCTTTGTAAAATAACAATGAGGGAGGAGTAACATGCCTTAGACACCAAGAAAGACGGAGAGAAATCACTCTTGAAAGCCTTAATTGATTATCTAGATGAAACCCTAGCCTTTTTCTTGAAAGAGAGTTTGAGAGAGATTTTAAGAATGTTTGATTGGGAATAATAGGTTAATGAAGTCTCAAAGGGTGTTTTAAGTTGTGGTATCAAAGGGAGTTAAAAAAAAGAAAAATGTCCAGAATGCCCTAACCTAAAACTGTAAAAAAAATACCACAGGTGGTTACGAGTCGATCCCGCGACTCGTGACCACAACAGACGACTCGTACCATTGGGTCATCACCAGTACAGTGAGTTGGACACCCACATACTGTCCACCATACGACTCTTTGATCCCACTCATTACCAAACCATACGACTCGTATAGCCTAGTCGTACCCAAAACAGAATCCAAAGGGATTGACACTGGACAACATATGATTCGACTATACCACTCATAACCTATCCTCATGGCTCTTAGTAAACCACTCATACTCAGAGCCAAGTCAAGACACTATATTTCTGATTTGATGAAGGATAGTCCTAACAATCGTACCACCAAGTTCTAACCACAACAACAACCCAACCACTATCTTTTGGACTCCTTACGACTAGGGTCACCTAACTCATACCCACACCATACGACTCAAAGCTCAAAAAATTTTCAAAGGCCAAAACCCAAGGTATTTCATAAGCCTTAAACTAGGCTAAGGTATCTAGTTCAACTTCTAGATGTCAAGTAAGCCATAACCAATCCCAAGCTAAGAACCTCGTCTAAAAACATGGGCATTCAAGTCAACTCTACCCAAATTACGATTTCAAGATCACTAGATTAGACCAACCAAGGTTATTCATGCTAACCATGATTCCAACACTTAAACCATATCCCAAACCAAGAATTATATCATATCCATGCTACATATTAGTCCAATCTAGGAAGAAGGCAATAGGATTCAAAAAGAGGTCATAAACACACCACCTTATGGTTCCAAAACTCTCATCTAATCCCCAAACATCAATAATCAAGACTAAGTTATTCTACTAATAATCAAGCCTAACATTCACATTCACATGACATATATAACACACATCATCTTCGAAGAAGAGTAGGTAAAAGCCTACCTCAAAGCCGAATCGCAAAACCTTATATCATTCACCAATATCCAGCTTCACTTTACAATCCCCAAATGCTATCACACTATCAAAATAGTAATCTACTCATCAATACGAGTTTAACTATACCCATATTGCACTATTGTGCTTCGGGTCTAAAAACGACACCAAAAACCCCAAGTGGGTTTTACTTATGAAAAATGCATTTCTGAGGTCAACCCAACGTCCACACTCCATCAAGGAATCATAACACCCAATAAATGGGTGAAAACCAAGCAAATTTTGGGTTAAAAATAAGCCTTAAGTGAATTTAGGGTTTTAGGTCAAAACTAAGAAATTCAAGCATGAATTTGAAAAATTCTTACCTTGAATCCGAAGATGTTCGCGATAATAGATGATAAACAAGCTCCTAAGTCACCCATATAACTCAATTTTGAGTTATCATGCCCATTTAGGATTTTTGGCTCTCAAGGGTGAAGAGAAAATACCCAAATTTGCGGGTTGAGGTTTATATATAGGCCCCCTTCAGGTACAGAGATATGGCGATCGCCAAACCTTAGTCTGAAATTTCCATGCCACAATTTCCATGACCTTGTCGTGATCTCCATAATGAAATCGCCATCCACCTTGCACAATCGCCAAGCACGAGATATCAGCAAACTTGGAAAATTTTCCAAGTTTACAACAATGTCTCAGGACTCGTTTGGAATTCAATTTTCACAACTGAACTATGTAACCACACTAAATTTGGCATTTCGGATGGATTGACGAAGTTGGATTTTCAATCTGAGGTTATTTCGGTCAAATGTGGGTCCCACACCTAAACTTTTAATTTTTCAACTTTTCAATCAATAGGTCGAAATGAGCTTGGGTGCATTGGGGTCTGAACCAAAGGTCTACCTAGCCTAAAATTGATATTTTGAATCTGCTAGCACAGTCGAAATTTGCATCTGAGGTTATTTTACTGAAGTTTTCACCCGGTGACCATTTGAAACCAGTAAAGACTTCTAAATAGGAAATTAGTTTTAAAACCAAACGAACTGCCCAGTAACTGAACGATCAACCCCAGCAAGTCATAAATGACTTTGGAGCAACTATGGAGAAGCCGTAACGGTAAAGATAAATAAAAATATGAGAAATGACTTGAAGGGTCATTACAAATACCAAATTATATACAAATATCATAAAGTAAAAATAAGTATTAACATACAAATATACTAAATGTCTATAAAAACTGATTTCAATAGAATTGATTAGACTGATAAAGTTGTCATGTGACCAGGAACGGGTTCAAGCCTTGGAAACAGCCTCAAGCAAAAATGCAAGGTAAGACTGTGCACAATACACCCTTGTGATGGGGCCCTTCCCCGGACCCTGTGCATAGCGGGAGCTTTAGTGCACCAGGTTATCCTTCTTTTACACTAAAAATCATAATAAGAATATATCATTTGTATATAGCTTCTTGCATACTAATTTCGTGCATTAAAATCCTAAAAGATTAAAAGTCATTTGGTGTATAACTTTGTTATAGAAATTGATTTAAACTTGATCAGTTAAAAGATGTAATGTCGAATTTTTTTAGAATAACCACCACTGCAATCAAAATGCGTAAATCTATATTTTCTAACGGAATTATTTCTGATGTTTAAGATCCAGTAATCTTGGTAATATTGAGTTTCACCTAGAATTGAGTTTTAGGAGTTTTGGAGGAAGAAAAAGCACACTCGTTAATGAAGAAAAAGAAGAATAAGAAAGGTTAGTTGCATTTTAATTATGAATAAGCAAAATTAGGAACAATCTGTTTTTAGAGAGATTGATATTCTATTATATTATTAATTGGGTACGTTTTTTAGGGATGCATTTTACATATAATAAATTTTTTTATTTTTAATTATTTTGTTAGACTTTATTAAAAATGTATTGTTATGTAATGTATTGTATACAGGAAATTACATGGGATGATCCACGGTGAGTGATTTTACTTTTTTGTCTCTCACAAGAAAAATCTTTAAAGATTATTCTTTTTGCATTTTTATGTATAGATAAAAAAATACCTTTTTATTCCCTCTACGTCTCAAATATTTTTGCACTTTCCATGCTCATTTCTCTCAATTTCTTTTTCCTTTCTCTTTTTTTTTTTTTTTTGTTTTAATTCATTTTTCTCCACCTTTATTTTCTTTTTGTTTTTATTTTTTTTCTTATTTCTTCTCATTTTTTTTTTCATAAACATCATTTATTTTTTATTTCTCTTTTTTTTTCTTTTCTTGATTCATTTGTCTCAATCTTTATTTTTTTTTCATTTTTCTCAAACTTTATTTTTATTTTTCGCAACATTTATTTTTTTTGTTTTTTTATTCTTCTTTTTTCTTAATCTTCATTTTTTTTCTTCTCTTTTTTTTTTCTCAATCTTTAGTTTTTTCTTTTCTTTTTTTATTTATTGCTCAACTTCTATTATTTTTCTCAACTTTTCATGCTCATTTCTCTCAAATTTTATTATTTTTTTTAATCTTTTTTCCAACATCTTTCTTTGACATCAAAGTACACTTAAGGGCATGATTTATTGTTCGAAAGTCCTTTGAAATAAGTGTTGTCTCTAAGACAAGAGTTGTAGAATATCTCATAAATTAAGGCATAATGTAGTAGTGTCAAGTCTCGCTCGTACGACATAACTTGTTGCTTGAAAATTCTTAACCTAAGTCTTGCCTCTAAGGCAAGAGTTATAGAGTATCTCATAAATTAAGATACGGTAAATTAGTGTTAACTCTTGCCCATGACAAGTAAATTTTTTTAGGAGGTTCTTGGGCCAAGTCTTGCACTTAAGACAAGATTTATAGAGCATCTCATAAATCAAGACATAATGTGGTAGTGTCAACTCTTGTCCATGAGGCTTAACTTGTTGTTTGAAGTCCTTGGACTAAGTCCTGCCTCTAAGGTAAGAGTTATAAAGCAAATCAGAAATCAAGAGGCATTGTGGTAGTGTCAACTCTTGCCTATAGGGCGTAACTTATTGTTTTAAAGTCCTTGGTCTAAGTCTTGCCTCTAAGACAAGAGTTATAGATCATATCATAAATCAAGACATAGTGTGGTAGTGACAACTCTTGCCCATGGGACATAACTTATTGTTTGAAAGTCTTTGGTCTAAGTCTTGCTTCTAAGGGAAGAGTTATAACGCATCTAATAAATCAAGACACAATGTGGTAGTGTCAACTCTTGCCCATGGGGCATAACTTATAGTTTTAAAGTCCTTGGTCTAAGTCTTGCCTCTAAGGCAAGAATTATAAAACATCTCTTAAGTCAAGATACAATGGAATAACGTCAACTCTTGCCCATGGAGCCTAAATTATTGTTTGAAATTCCTTGGGCTAAGTCTTGTCAAGGCAAGATTCATAAAACATCTCATAAGTTAAAACACAGTGTCGTAGTGTCAACTCTTGCCCATGAGGCATAACTTGTTATTTGAAGTCCTCGGACTAAGTCTTGCCTCTAAGGCAAGAGCCATAAAACATCTCATAAATCAAGAGACAGTGTGGTTGGATCAACTCTTGCCCATAAGACATCACACTTGTTGTTTGCAAGCTCTTGGGCTAAGTCTTGCCTCGAAGGCAAGGGTTACAAAAAATTTCATAAATCAAGACACAACGTGGTAGTGTCAACTCTTTCTCCTGAGAAGTTATAACTTGTTGTTTGGAAATTTTAAGCTATGGGGCAAGACTTATAGCGCATCTCATAAATCATGACACAAAGTGGTAGTGTCAACTCTTACCCATGGGGCATGATTTGTTGTTTAGAAATCCTTTGGAATAAGTCTTGCCTTTAAGGCAAGAGTTATAGAACATCTCATAAATCAAGATACATTGTGGTAGTGTCAACGCTTATCTAGGGCGTAACTTGTTATTTGAAAGTCATTGAGCTAAGTCTTATCTTCAAGATAAGAGCTACAGAGCATCTCATAAGTCAAAACTCAATGTGATAGTGTCAACACTTGTTCAAGGGATGTAAAGTGTTGTTTGGAAGAAATCAAAGAAAAGAAAACAAAAGAAAAAAATAAAGATTGAGGAAAAAGAAAAATTGAAGAAAAAATAAGAAAAATTGAAAAAATAAAGATTGATAAAAAATTTAAAATACATAAAAAATTAGAAGCTGGGAGGAGAAAAGAGAAAAATTTTAAAAATAAAAATTGAAAAATAAATGAATAAAAAAAGATAAAATAAAAAATAAAGATTAAGAAAAAAAAAAGAGAAAAGAAAAGATAAAAAATAAAAAAAAAAGAAAAAAAATTAAAAGCTAGAAGTTGAGAGGAGAAAAGAAAAAAAAGTATAGATTGAGAAAAATCTAAAAAAAAAGAATAAAAAATATTAAAAAAAAGTAAAAGAAAAAATAATATAAGTTGAAATATAAATGAGCATGATGACTTGTTTAAAAATATTTGAGGTACAGAGAGACAAATAAATAATTAAAATACTGTTATGAAATATAAAGAAAGAACAAGAAGAATAAATAGAGAGAGAAGTGGGAGACTCCTTTGTTTTTCTTGATAGATGAGAGATCATCAGATTGAGAATACAATGAATAAAACCCCTTTATTTATAGGAAAAAAAATACTCTTAGTTTCTGACTAAAAGTCAGATACTTCAAATCCTGATAAATATCAACTAGATCTTATTAGATCTTGATAGACATTCACTATAATGTAAATACATTTATAACACTCCCCCTTGAATGTCTAGATAGATAATGTGCATCATTAAAATCTTACTAGAAAAAACTCAATAGGAAAAAACATCTAGTAAGGAAAAAGAGTACACATCTCTAACAATACGCATATCGGTTGCCTCATTAAAAACCTTACAAGGAAAACCCAGTGGGACAAAACCTCGTAAGGGAAAAAGAGAACAACACGTATTAACTCCCCCGAATGAGAACATCCTTGAACCTTTGCATCCCGATCTTGTGCACCAGCTTCTTAAAAGTTGTAATTAGAGAAGATTTGGTGAATAAATCAGCCACATTTTCACTTGAACGAATTTGTTGCACGTTGATATCACCATTCTTTTGTAGCTTATGTATGTAGAAAGGCTTTGATGAAGTGTGCTTCGTTCTATCTCCTTTTATGAATCCTCCATTACGATGTGCTATTCTTGATGCATTATTTTCGTATAAAATTGTGGGTAAATTGTCATATTTCACACCACATTTTTCTCGAATGAGATGTTGTCGAGCCCTATTTCGAAACGGTCGAAACAACACACAGCATTTGGTGGAGTTTAATGACTCTTGAATTTTAAAAATTTATGTTTTAGAGTCGCCACCTAATTTTAAAAATTAGAAAAAAATTATTTTTTATTGTGAAACTATGTTTTAGTCTATCAAAAATATTTTGAGATTCTGAGTAAGGGTTTTGGTTACTCGATAGGAAGGTGTTAGGCACCCCTCAGAGCCTATCCAAAGATAGTCCTTACACTTAGTTTAGGAATATATTAGAAAAAACTTTTATCTCATTATATGCTAATGGTGTTAACTACACATATGTTTATCAAATTTAAAGAAAACAAGCAAGGTACATAAACACATACTATCAATATACGAAAAATAACGTAATTTATTGTCAAAATATACATGCAAATTTTTCAAAAATATGAAGTGAAGCGTGAGAGTTAACATTAGTATTTTGTTATACTAAAAATTTAAATATTTTATGATTTTTACAATAATATAAAGTTTCATGGTATATAAAGTTATGTGTGTGAAGAAATCATTTATGGAGGTAAAAGAAAATATTATTTTTAGAGCGTAAAAAAATTGATTTATTTATAAATTATCATGCACATCCCAAAATATGAGAAATTATTCACTTCCAAATTAAATTTATACAGATGCATTTTCCGCAAAAAATAAAAACTTATAAAACATCGAGATACACAACATGTTAGCTTTGGGTAATATAAGAAATGATGCAATTGCTCAGTTAAAAAAAATCAGGATAGTATTTAAAAGTAGAAAAAAAATGTAATAGAAATATCCACATATAACTATATAATTAGTGTAAATGATGATAATAATAATAATTTCACTTTTTAAGAAGATAAATAAATAAAAGTGGCAATAACTATATTTTGTACATGAAAGTGTGTATGTACGTGTACCTTGTGTCTTTTTAGTTTTGTTTGAGTGTTTTATTTTCACAAAAAATCTAGATATTTGAAACTAAAACAGGAAAAGGAATGAAATCCAGGTAAAGTGTTGATACCATTTAACTAATGCGAGTGAGAGAGAAAGTGAGTTTTAGCAATTCATTTAATAATATTAAACTCTCTTTATTTGAAAAATATTGAGGTTGCGCGATATTCATTATTTAGAAAAAGTTTTGAGGTGAGTAATTAGTTTAAAGTTAGCTCAATATTAAAATTGCTAAATTTCCTTTTATTTAAGAAAAAACCTATTTAGCTAGCACGGTGTTAATTGCGAAAACGTGAAAAACGTTAATGTATTTCAAAGGAAATTTACAAATTCTAAGGCAATATAAACATAATAAGCGATTAACAACAATTCAATAATCAATAATAGTTAAATACCGTTTCAAGTTTCGAAGAATGACAATATAGAACGAAATACTAAAATAAAGAGAAGGGACTAAGAGATACTAGACTCCAAATGGGATTTGAGCTTCTACTTTACATGACTCCGATGCTTTGCAATCATCCTAGTAGTCGACCCGATATTTGGATCGAAATTGAGTTACGATTGAAACTCCAACTCTCGAATTCACATGTAAAAGAAACTAAAGAGAGATAAGGATTAGAAACCAATCGAATAACTAAAATAGCTTACGGTGAGATAAGATAAAAAACATTCATAAAGAGAAGTTTGCCAAAAGTTAAAGAGTTCAGGAGTACTGGTAGACTTTCAAAATGGTCAAAGTTATTGTGAGAAAGACACATTTATACACACTCAAAACTAATTGAAATTTGAAACATGGCCAAAACTAATCTCATTCATAAGAGCAATAGATGATGTACCGGACTTATCTTGGAGCCAGAATGCAAAGTAGTCATAAAGAACCCCATGCAGAGAAAAGGAACAAGGATCATAAGGAAGAGAGGGTTAATAGCCTCAAGAATATTATACACTGCTTCTTGTCCCACAAGCCCGGCAACATTAGCCCAAGAAAAACACAAGTACAGGTGTGCAGGACATGACCATTAGACAAGATGCCATTATTGTTGTTTTGTTTTAGAAAGAACAAACAAGCAATCAAAGAAACAAAAGAGAAATATTGAAATTTGGGACAAGAAAGTGCGGTGATAACTAACAAAGAAAATCCGATTATGCTCCTAACCCACAACAACACCATAGGCTTAATTGAAATCTGCACATAAACTTACTTTGCAGCTAACAACAATGACATAAAACTTAATCGAAATTCATATACAAACTCATTTATTTAAAGGAAAAAATCAACAACAACATAAACTCTGTCAAAATTTAAACCGAAAATAACATGTTCATGGAACCAAACAAGGTGAATACAGACACGTATATTTACGAACCTCCTTATCCGCACATGAAATAATTTTCAGAACAAAAATTACATACGTCCGCAAACTCAAAGAGCAAAATAAGGACATCACGAGTTTAAAAACAAAACCCCCACAATCATAGAACCAAAGTAGAAGGAGAGAAATAAATAAAGTTAAACGAGGGACGGGCTCGCACGTATATTTCAAAGCGAGGAAAACTTTATTCAAACATACTTCCATGAGATTTAATAAAAAATATCTTATAAGCAAGTCATACATAGAATTATAAGCAGTTCACACAAGACTAAACAAATGACATGAATACGACGTCATTGTAATTGATTAAATACACGGATGGGATTCGAGTAGCTCGACCAGCAACACTCTTTTAAGCACAAATTTTATTCAAATCTTATTAAATTTAAGGTATTAAAGAGACACTAAATACAACCAGCTGTTTGGAGGAACTCATCTGAACTTTTACTTGTAAAGGTAAAAACATAACATTTAAGTAGAGGAAATTGTTTCTTGATTTAAAACATGAAAGTTGGTCGATTCTAAACACAAACCAGGCAGATTTTTGGGACACCCATGAGCAAATAATTTGTGAATATTAGATAAAGAGTAAATCAAAATACAATAATCTTATATAAAGTAGGTCGCCTATCCTAAAGAACGATGGTCAGCACATATACGCCTACTCAAATGACACCGATAAAACGACGGGGAGAGAACTACCCATATTCGATTTATGTTAATAATCTTTACCAAAGGTTAAGGCAGAACCATATTTGGACAATAAAAAAACAGGATCAAAGAAAGAATCGAGCTTTCAAATTTCAGATAACTTGGGATCAAAGAACAACCACACATTTTACTCAATTCCTCAAAGAACAAAATATCACAAATCTTGAACACGAGTCAATCATATTTTGAAAGAAAATGATAATTAAGTTGCAACCAAATTCATGAATTCAATCCGCAGATAACGACCAAAAACAACATAGTCAAGCTTGAAGCGGAAGACAAATCACATATTTTCACACCTACAGACTTGTATTTTCTTAGGCAAAATAATTTTTCTAGAATCAAAATACACTTTTATCCACAAAGTTAAAGGAAAATATTAAGGACGGAAACAGATTCACACCTTTTGTGGGGCAGCAAATTGAGGTTTTCCGTCAAGTTTTTCTACGGCCACGACTCAATTCCGACACTCGAACTCGGACCAAGGAAAACAAAAGAATATTAACCAGTAATGAAAACTTAAATGCTCAATCAGTATTGTGGGAGATGGAGACCTATGGATCTTTCCCCCAAAAGCTCTCCCTCAGATAAGCATGTCCCTCCCTATTTATAGGGACAAATTCGGACTTCAAAGTCCGAATTTAAAATTTAAAAATAAAATAAAAAAAAGAAAGGGAGAAGGTTTTTGAATTTTGAATCGAAAACGCTCCCCATGAACCACTTTTCAAAACTCAACGGATAAAAGTGCTGTTTTGGTGCCTGTTAATTTTTGATTTTCAAATAGCACTGTTGTTGTTGCCCCTCTTTTTGAGAAAGTAAATGGGACGTGTGTTTGATTTTGGAAAAGGAGAGGGGCACGTATTTTTTACTCTTAGGGATGAGGAAAATATATTGTACTGATTAGTTGAACAATTCTGATCGGACGGCTTAAAAATCACTCTAGAAAAATATTAGTAAAAAATAAAATAAAATAAAGAATATGTGTATATGTATGAATAGATATATGAAATAGTTATTTAAAAATGACTATTTTTTATTTGCCCGATCTTTGATTGGATGATTCGGATAAAAATAATAATAATAATAATAATAGAATAATATATATATATATATATATATATATTATATGTATATAAATAACTGAGAGTTTTGGAATTTTGGATTAGAAAGTAATCAACGGATTAGATTAATTTGTGCTAGTTGAGTATTTTTATTATGTGGCAGTGCCTGATTGGCGATATTGTGCGTGGTGGATTCATGAAGTGGGCATGAATATCGGACTGGATTTTGGGCAAATTTTTTTAGCCTCTTGGCTGAAGTTTATAAATAAAGTTGGGTTCGGGTGAAATAAAAAAAATGAAACGATGTTATCGTTGGCCCAAATAAATACTCTTTTTCTACTGAAATTAATTTTATCGATACTCCTCGCTACCCCAAAATTATATTTCACCTGATGTATATGATTATATAAATAACTTAGTATACGCGTCTAATTTAAGAATTTGTAGTTTTAATTTTTTTTTAACATTAACAAAATACACATATAATTGGGACAAAATTAAAAATATGCATATATGAAATTATAATAAAAATGTATCATAATGATTATATATGATTATAAAAATATACCCATATGCACGTAATAAACGTATATATTATAAAAAATATTTTATATAGTTACAATATATCATCAAAACAAAATTAGGAAAAACTGAATGCATTTATCAAAAGCATATTTTTATTTATTTATTTAATTTAAAATATTGAAGTTGAAATATATTTTATATATATATATATATATATATATATATATATATATATATTTAATTAAAGCATTTCAATATATGATGGAAAAATAAATATTTTTTTTTATTCTTTTCAAAATTCATAAAAATTTCGAATTTATTTAAGGCCGAGGAGTACCGGTAAAATGATTAAAGAAAAAAAGCGAGTCAAAATTGGGTGTCAACTGATGTATCATGGACCTCAGCCATACAAATTCTCGGCTTGTTTCATGAATAACTATTATCTCAGCATGATTCGATGAAGTGGCTACGATAGACTGCTTTATATATCTCCAAGATATTGCAGTACCACTACATATGAACACATAGCCTATTTGAGATCGAGATTTATGTAGGTCAGATAAGTACCCAAAATTAGCATGACCAATAAGATCGGGACTGCAAACTTGCTAACAAATTAACCTAAAAAAAGGCTATATCAGGCCTTGTAGTATTTGCAAGATACATTAGTGCATCAATTGTACTAAGATGTGGTGCTTCATAACCAAGGAGTTTCTCATTCTTTTCTTGAGGTCGGAATGGATCCTTATTCAATTTTTGCATGTTTCTCATTTAAGCAAATAATCTATTGCTTTTGAAAACTCTCCAAGAGTTTCAATGATACTCAAATCATCAAATTATATCTTATGAAGATAATAAAAAGTTTCCCAGAAACTTTATATGCTTCAGGCATTTTGAATCCTTTAGAAATTTTCATATGGATATTTGTCAAGTAACAATATCCAATATGTCAAGTGTGACATCTTCAAGTGTCTGGACTGCAAATCAAATAAGTTTTACGCTTACCAAAATGCATCCTTCCAGATCGCTTGATAAATGTTTTTACATCAACATGCTTAAATTAACGTAGAATTCAGATCCTCATAATCTTTTACAATATTGCGCCAATATTGTATCAAAGATATCGTCGATGATTTCTTATTTTATATTAGTTCACAATGCGACATAATATTTTGAGATCTCATCACTTCAAGAATTTTAGGTACCTAAACCTCTCATAAGGTTTCATGAAGTGTTATGTCGTAGGCTCTTCAAGAGCACATTGCCTTCTTATCATAGATTATTTTCTCCTTATCCTTTTCAAGGATTATTTCATTTAGAATCGATTGGTCTATCATGCTTCACGCATGCATAGACCTTATCCTTTCAGGACACAAAATAGGAGCACTTGCAGCTAAATATGAGATGTTTTCGGTATTTGACTTGAATTATTTTTTGAATGAGGATCTGATGATAATTCCTAACATATTTCATAGCTGCTTATAATCTCCCCCTTATGTTAGAAAAACTAACATACATCCTCCGTATTCTCTGAGGAATTCATCTCTGTGCATCATGAAATATTAATTAATCGTATACCGCACATCAAAACTATTAGATGAAATAGTTGGTTCCTGACCTGAACCAATTGAGAGGGAAGAAATAATCATAATATATTGGTCTAATGCATACAAGTGCTATTGTATGTAATATATCATATTTCATACCAATACATGAAACTTTGTTCTCATTAGTAATGGTTCAGCTATTTATGGAAGACATTCAATGCTAAACCATCATCATCAAGATGGATTATCTTGATTACACAATCTGGAAATTATGCTCAATTTATATTGAACAAGTAACTTTATGAATGTCAAACGTAGGTTGACCATGAATGCACATGTGATCATCTTATTAATGCATCTTTTCAACATATCATATGATAGGTGAATGGGCCCTTATTCACTTTTTATTCTTTTCAGATTTTGAGGGATTCAATTCCACAATTAGTTGGTTCAACCAACTTATCATGAGAACAAGCAATATTAAAGTTCATGAAGAATTTTCTAATTCTTCAATATATGTTCAATACTCAGTATGCACATCTTCGGGATATCGTAATCGTTCACGTCAACTTATGAACTTTTAATCTAATAAACTCCAAGTTTACCATGATATTTGTTTTTGCTTTAGTAAATTTCAGATTTACTATTATATGAATAAATTTCAGATTTACTACTTCAGAAGTAGATTTCAAAATAACTCATCTCAGTTATTCTGCCTCTTTCGGAGGTAAGTTGTCATGTCATCACAATCAAGTACACGTTTATATTAATAAGTTTCACTAAATATTATCACATTTACCCCAGGGAATGGATTTGTGCTTATAATAATCAAAATTCTCATTCCCCAAGAATGGAATATAATCGTATCTTAAGCCTATCAAATTATGATAACTTATATATCTTATAACCTTTTTCATCATATTGCTACTTCAGGAGCAAATTGAGGCATACATATGATGTAGAGAATTTTTCTTTAGCATATCTTATAATCATAATAAGCGTGTGAAAATATTATCACTTTTGATAATTATTATCATATTGTCTCTCCATGCTTATATTTTTGTGCATTCAATCACTTGTCTTCTTTCAACAATGAAGCAAGTTGTCAACTTTCAGATTTATGCTACCATATTCACTTCATGAAATCGAGCATATTAATGGGATACGTTTCATGACCTTTTATTAGACACCTATTATTTTTCCTTAGCCATCATAATATCATCAATATGGTGTATTGAGATTCAAACTCAACATCTTATCCATATAAAGACGTCTTAGACATGAATCGATGGGACTTGAACTCAACATATTATCATTTTTTTTTATAATATTATTCTTGAGGAATACATTTAAACTATAAATGGTTCCAAACCAATTATTTTTCCTCAAATTCAATCATAATTATATTAGTAGTAGCAAAAGAAAGATAACATAAAGAATTACTAACCTTGAAATCCTTCAGATTATCTCACCTTGTTTGACAGAGTCTCGTACTGATAACGTGTTATGAAATATAAAGAAAGAACAAGAAGAATAAATAGAGAGAGAAGTGGGAGACTTCTTTGTTTCTCTTGATGGAGGAGAGATCATCAAATTGAGAATACAATTAACAAAACCCCTTTATTTATAGGGGAAAATACTCCTAGTTTCTGACTAAATGTCAGATACTTCAAATCCTGATAAATATCAACTATATCTTATTAGATCTTGATAGACATTCACTATAATGTAAATACATTCATAACAAATACAATATAAAAGAAGAAAAATTGATACATAGTGACAACTCGAGGATTTAATTGGCAAGGTGTAGCAAAATAATTTAAATTTGCATCAAATAGCCAAAATTGACCTTTATGGCTATTTATCAGAGGGTCATTAAAAAAAAATTCTCCCCTCCGAAAAGTAGGATTAGTTCCAAATAACTTCTTAAATATATATTAGAGTAACCTTCCTTTTTTTTTTTTTTTTTTAATTTCATATCCTCTTCCTATAAAAACTCAACATACCAAAATTCTCCCCACATCACAAACACATGAAATCTTTCAAATCTTTTAAAATATTTGCCCGTTGTCATATTTTTTGTTTTCTTAAATCAATCAATTTTTAGAGTTTTCACCCTCATTGCAATTTCTGTGTAAATAATGATTTTAGACTGTGATTTTGTGTATAAATTGATGGATAAGGAAAGTTAATTGAAAAATTTGCTGAAAATTGATTTAAGAATTTCGATTTTCAGGATTTTCTTTGAAAGTTTTAATTTTATCCCATACAAAATCATTCTCAAAATGAAAATAATAATTTTATCACATGTAGCATAGCAGCTTAGCGAAGGATATCTCAAGTTTCAACTCTTTCAAGCCTTAAAATGCAATAGACTTTTACAATAAAACGTAGCAGTTCGTTAATTAAATATGATAATGGATATTTATCTCAAACATATATATTATAAAATTTGTTAATGGATATGAACCAATATATATACCAACTTAGACATGTATATAAATTTATTAATGAATACAAATTAATATTTTGAAAATATGTATGCAAACTAACGTCTAATTATTTATTAGATGAATACGGACTAGTGGCATCAATTTGCGTCTAGACAAATATACAAACTTGAAGAAGAATAGTTCAGTAGTTAAATATCTTCTACTAATTTTAATTTTTTTTTGCTAGTTTTAAGGAAAAAATTATTACTATCTAAACAGGCATCTCTCCGTCAATATGTCTGTTTCTCCTGCTTCATGAGTTGCTTCCTCAGTAATTTTATTATGTGATCTTTAATTAATTATTATAAATTATTGAACCTGCCTGCTTCATAAGCTGCTTTCTCCGTGATTTTATTATATCATCTCTAATTAATTATTATAACTTATTTATATATTAAAAAATTAATAGTATTTAATAAAAAAATTAAATGGATATTTATGACATGTCTGCTTCAGCTGCTTCTCCCAAATATTTTTGTATAATAATTTTGTTATATCACTTCTAATTACGCATATCTGCTTCGCTGTTTCAATCGTGATTTTACTATGTCACTCCTAATTAATTGTTATGACCATTTAAAATTTTGCACAAGTATTTTTTTATAATAAATTTGCTATATCACTTCTAATTAGTCGTTGTGAGTCATTAAGACATGTCTGCTTCGCGGATTCAATCGTAATTTTATTATATCACCCATAATTAATTATTATAGTCATCTAAGCATTTGAAAATTTCATAAAACGTATTATAAATTATAATAGTTAACAACTTAAAATATCTAAAAGAAATAATTTATTATATATTTTTAAAAAATATATAAAAAATACAATACATCATAATAATTAAAATAAATTTTAAAAAAATATTTATTGGGCTCGTGCCCTGCACGGGCTATTAGTAACTAGTTTAGTTAGAAGTTAGAAGAGACAGATGATTCTAGTTTACCAAAAAAAAAAAAAAAGACATATGATACTAAAGAAGTTCTCCCTCCGTCCCAAATTATCCATTTCAAATTGAGATAATATATTGATTAAGAAAAATAATTAATAACATGACTAGTTTATCATAGTGTTCCTATTAAATGATGTTTATATTTTAATTTGAAGAAAAAATAATTAATGCAAAGGGTAAAAATAGAAAAAAAATTCTTGTCCCTTCTTCATTAATGAAAAGCACAAATAAAATGACAAAACAAATTAGGAATTTGGGACGAGGGAGTATATTTATTGGGACGTGAGTAACATGAAATTAGTGGAGAGAGGTTTCAAAATCAAAATACACTTTTGGCTATTAAATGCCAATTTTTCTAGGCGTTTATTTGCTAAAAGATTGTCAATTTTATCTCAAGGTGGTACATATATGTCAACCCAATACCCCAATCTATCAATGATAACCCAGCCGACGACTCCATGCTAAGGTCCGAATTCTTCTTCTTCATTCTCCTCCTCATCTTCCCTACTCAAAAGCCCCAATTTTCCCATTGAAGTAAGGGTCGTTTGGTAGAGTGTATAAGATAATACTGAATAGATTGTATTAATAGTGCAGAGATTAGTAGTGTAGAGATTAGTAATACAAAGATTATTTTTATACAGTGTTTGGTTTGATGTATTGAAAATAATATGTATTGTTATATTTTTAAAACAATATTGTTTGTTTACAAAAATACCCTCAACATATTATAACTTTGTGTATTTTCTTTGCGAAAGTTTATTATTCTTTTTTTAAAATAAAAAAATGTTAACAATATAACTAATTATTTACTTTAGAATTTTAAGATTTAATCATTCACTTACAAAAATTATTTTTTTAATTATCTTTTTTCTTTATTTGTTTATTATTTGCTTGATGTTCCCACTTTGTGATATTTTTAAGTAGGAGGGAGGTATGTGTAACTTTTGGATGAAACAATAAGATCATTATTAATATAAAATTATATTCTATAGAGTGTTAAATTAAATAGAAAAATTATTTTTATTTATAAATATCCTATTTACAAAATTAAAGCTTGTATGCAATTTGTTTTTGAATTTTGACCAATAAATATTTTTTAAGTTAATGGACTAGTTTTTTTATAACTAAAATTATTTGAAGGGATATTATTATTTTAATAAATTGAAAAGAAGTAACTCATATTGACTAAATTGAAAAAGATTTAGAAAAAAAATTAAAGAAATTTGAGGACATTTTTGTAAATAATAATAAAATTTGTAAACTAATTTATTAGTACAAATATAAAAAAATAAAATTAAGAAAATAAAAAATGTTTAAAAGAATTTGAGGATATTTTTGTATTTACACATGCTAATCCCATGATATTAAAACCCATGTATTACTAATACCACCATATGTGATGTATTGATAATACACCCTATAATACCATGTAGGGTGTATAACTAATACATGGTATTAGTAATACATTGATCCAAAATTCTACCAAACATAATATTAGTTAATACCACACTTAGGACTATTTTTTCTAATACGATCTACCAAACGAGCCCTAAATGTACAGCAGCTAAGAGATAAGGCGTTACCCCTTTCCCTCTTCGTTAAAGCCCTTATTTTGTTGCAAGTGTACAACAGCCAAGGTAAGGCGTTACCCCTTTCCCTCTCATTAAAGCTCTTATCTTGTTGCAAGTGAATTCAATGTCGACCCGTTTGAGCATTCTCGAAATGACCACAATAATGAGAAGAAACCAATCCTCCTTAAAAACAATCCTAAAAGATCATTTATTTAATACAACCCTTAAACCCTACAAAAACCCTCTCACCCCATGTACTCACTTCCCTAAGGTACTTAACCAAAAACCCTTTTCGACCAATTCCTCAAAATTCCCAGAATATGAAATGCCAACAGTAACATGGGGCGTAATCCAAGGGCGCAAAGAAAAGTTGGTGTCACATGTCATAATCTCTGATTACTTGAAAACTATAGGAATAATCCCTGATGAATTAGAGGACTTAGAATTGCCCTCCACTGTTGAAGTTATGCGCGAACGTGTCAAATTCTTGCAGAAAATTGGTCTAACAATTGATGATATTAATGAATATCCTTTAATGTTTGGTTGTAGTGTTAGGAAAAATATTATTCCTGTTTTGTCATATTTGGAGAAAATCGGGATTCAAAGGTCTAATCTTGGTGAGTTTGTTAAGAATTATCCTCAATGTTTACATGCTAGTGTTGTCGTGGAGCTTGTTCCCGTTATTAAGTTTTTACGAGGTCTTGATGTTGAGAAGCAGGATATTGGGTATTTTTTGATGAAGTATCCGGAGTTAAACTTGAGGGAACGATGAGTACTTTAGTTGCTTATTTGGTTAGTATAGGGGTTAATCCGAGGGATGTAGGGCTTATGGTAACACAATATCCATATTTTCTTGGAATGAGAGTTGGGACGATGATTAAACCACTGGTGGATTATTTGGTTTCGCTGGGTTTGCCGAAGAAAATATTAGCGAGAATGTTGGAGAAGCGAGCATATTTACTTGGTTATGATCTTGAAGAGACGGTGAAGCCAAATGTAAATTGCTTACTCAGTTTTGGACTTAGGAAGGACAGTTTGCCTTCTGTTATTGCACAATTTCCACAAATTCTTGGTTTGCCTTTGAAAGCTAAGCTGTCGTCGCAACAGTATTTCTTTAACTTAAAGCTCAAGATTGATCCTGATGGTTTTGCTCAAGTAATCGAGAAGATGCCACAAATTGTCAGCCTACACCAGCATGTGATCATGAAACCTGTCGAGTTCCTTCTTGGACGGGGATTTTCCACGGGTGATGTGGCAAAGATGATCGTAAAATGTCCTCAGTTAGTTGCTTTGCAAGTTGGCCTCATGAAAAATAGTTATTACTTTTTCAAGAGTGATATGGACAGGCCAATGGGCGAGCTTTTGGACTTTCCGGACTACTTCACATATAGCTTGGAATCTAGAATCAAACCCAGGTACCAGCGGTTGCAGAGCAAGGAAATCAGATGTTCTTTGGCTTGGTTTCTCAACTGTAGTGATCAAAGATTTGAAGAGATATTATATGGTGATTACATAGAGCCTGAAAGTTCTGGTCCGTCATTTTGTATGGGTGGGAAACTAGAGCTACCAGGCAATGAGATTGTATCAGAAGAGGAAGAGGACAGTGATGATGAAGCACTATATAGATGCACTGTCTCTTTGTAGTGGACTTTGTGTAACATTCGTCAATTCGGTATAAATGCTAATATCTTTCAATTTTAGTTGAATTCTTTTGTTGCTATCTGCTTGTCTAATGTCTTTGTTTGCTGCTTTTCTTCCATCATGATCAACTTGTTGCTTTCTTGTCTTCTGTAGTTTGACAACATTTATAACAGTCCAATGTAACAAAATGGAATTCTTCCTTGTCTTAAATTCTACCTTTTGTATTGGTGTACCTTTATACTTAAGGCTTTGCTCTTGATTTCCTACTAAAACTCTCTCTGTTAAAGGAATTCTCTCAGATATCATCTGCACAATCCGGATTCCGGACCTTACCATATGCCGTTGAACAAAAAAGTATTTCTTTTCATGGAATTTATTTCAGATTTAAATTCAATGAAAAACAACAGTTTCTTTTGTATAATTATCCTCCCACCATGAATCATTCCTGATATTGTAGAATCATATAGCTTCAGATGCAATACCTGAATCACATGGCAAATCAAATATCTTGTGTTTAATGATTAATATGATATTGTTTAACTTTAACCAGCCCAATTAATTAAAGAAAGGAATCAATTACCACTTCTTGCTCATGAAAATATTGTACAGCAGTTATAGGCTTATATCACATCCTTGGTGCTAGTTTGTTCATACAATTGATTTGCCTTCTTAAAATAAATCATTTAACTAGTCTGAGATTGAAAAATCTTGTGTGTTGACAATTCTTGTGGTTTGGGATGGTCGGGGAGCTAATAACTGTGAACGCTTCTGTAATATTTATGAAGTTGATGCGAGTAACCTATGATACATAAATGTGTACTCATCCTTCTATTATCAATAGCTCTCACCCTCTGATCCGATGATAAGCTATTTTTACTGTCCTAACTTGCAGCTCTTTCGTGCTTGAATTTAATTTTTATTTGGCATGTGAATTGAAAGGAGGAAGCACTGTTTAGTTGTTATTGACTTTGTAGGCCCCTGTATTCCTGAATAAGAGTAGGAAACTCCCATGAAGTGGAAAGCTTTGTAGCATCTTAAAATGCTCAGTTTTTGTTAGAACTTTACTAGTGAAAATGCTAGCAATTTGAGTCATGCTGTGTTTTCTTCTTTTCCTTGAGTTATGTGCTTAGATGTTTTAACATAACACATCATCTCCTTGATGCAAATTATATGAACTTGGTGAAAGATTGATCATGCAGATAACTGAAGCCATCTTATCTTTCTCTAGTATGTAAAGCTTTGGAGGATGCCATGCTACGGGCTATCCTACCCTGGAAATAGATGTATAGGCTCTTATTTTCTTCTCTTCTTTTATTTCTTTCGCAGCTCTAATTTACTTGCAAGATCAAGTCTTATTTGCTTGAAATGCTCATTACATCTACATTAAGCAGTAAGCACCCACCATCCCTGTCCGTAGAAATAGTTACTAATTCGATCTTCATGTGTATAATGTGGATCATCTTCTTCCACATTGTGGTCCAGCCACGAGGTTATGTTGGGATAGTTTTAGGTGGTTTGGCATTTTATGTGCGATGCCAAGAATTGTAAAAGATTTGATGTTCAACTGGAAGACTGGAAGGAGGAGAAGAAAACGCAGTGCATGGAATGTCGCTTGACTCACGTTAATGTGAGTTGTTTAGAGAGAAAGAAATAGGCGATATTTGAAGGGGTAGAGATGAGTTTACTCAGTTGAGGAGTAATCTCGGATCCCTTATTTCTTTTGGTTCACCCATGTAGTTCATTGTTGTATAGAAAATGGAATGGCATTTGTAAAGAACCATATCTTTTTGTAGATTCTTTACTTTTGGGTATTGCTCCTATTTCTCCTTGTATTTGGACAGTTTTTTGCCATGCCACTAATGAAATACATTTACTTGATTAAAAGAACTACGTTTGAAGAGAGGAAGTTCTTTTTTGTGCGTTAGCAACTTATTCTTTTTTTCCTCAACTTGAGTTCAATATGTTCAGTGTCCACTGTGAAAGTACACATTTTCGGAATTGATGTTAAGCAGGGCAAAAATTATCTTGAACTGAGACCTGATCAATGGTTGTATGGATGTTTGAGATCCAGTGAGATTGACAAGGTATGGCCAGCATATCATGGTTACAGTTTTGAATCTTTTCTCTTGGCCTTGTAGGTCTTTCTTCTTATACAGGTCACCACTGATATACATTTAGCTTTTGCATTTAAAGAAGATATAAATTGAATAAAAAGTTCATTGTTTTCTGGTTTAGAAAATAAATACTGGTAACTGGCTGCGATCAGTTACAGTGCATGGGTATTTGGTTATATCAATTCCATCCAAATCACAGTTTGACCATTATATGGATCTTTAATTTACGACTAATTGTAGTACCTGTACTTTACGTTGCAATTCTTCCTTGTGCTTATCTTTACCCCCGCACCCCCCCCCCCCCTGCCAACCCCAACCCCAAGTATGTTTTGTAAGATCTCCCCATGTTTGGTTGCTTTACTAGATCATTGGAAAAACTATTAACATTAAAGAAGGAATACTAAAACTGAGAAAAAGTGATCATGCTTTCCGATTTAATTGCTTCAAGTGTTCCAAAATTTAGATCAAACTGATAAAATGTCCTAAACTCGTAGCTTTAAGGGACGTGTAGAATCTTCACACTGTTTCTAGTATTAATACACACGATTCATCTTGAGAGGGCCACTCCCCACTTGTGGATTTCGCTATGTTGTTGTCCATCTTAAGAAACGTCAGTTTATTTTCTTAAATTACAGTTCCATATGATTCCCGTATCTCATTTGCACCAGAAGACCATAGGTTATTAGTAGTGGCTATAATTTTCTTCATTCTAGTACACTAATGGATATTTGATTCTTGCTCTCTTTGCCTCTTTATTCTGTCCACCATTTGCTATGTGATTCAACAGTAAACCCTGAGGGGATACAGTGAATCTTCAGTTTGTCATACAAAAGCAAGAATAACTTACTGAGGAATTGTAATTTGATCAAACGTGAACCTTTTATTCCTATTGGTAAGTGTGAGCTATTATATATCTTGCCCAAAGCTATTGACTTTTAGAAATGGAACTAGGTTTATGAATGGAAGAGGAGAGATGACCTTTATAGATCCAGAAGTAAGCAAAGCGGGGAAAGTCGCTGCCTCTTTGAGTAGTAGCCTGCAGTTGAGAAAAAGATCTTGGCTTTGTTATCAAAAATGAGAAAGGAAAGTAGCTTTGCAAGCTATGGCGGTCGATAATTATGCTTGGACAGGGGGTGATTATGATCAATAATGGAATGCTATGTAATGTCAATTTGATAGAAAAGCAGAATCTAGTTTCACTCCTCAGCTAAGGCGGCAGAGATGTGATTGATTTAGCTTGCAGGTTCTACTTTAGCACAAAGATGCTCGAAAATAAGTTGGATGAATATGTGGAAGTTTGGTTTGTTATCTGCTCTTTCAATAACAAGTAACTAACTACTTTTTCTAATAACATTCCCCATTTTCCGCATGTTATTGTACAAATGGTAATACTATTGAGGCAACGTTTCCAATCTGTAGTATAGTACTTTGGCAGCTGTTGTCAAAATGCTTGCTTGTTTTTTACTAGTGGTTTTGCGCGCTCTCTCTGTTTTATTATCTGTATTTGGATTCAATCCTTTTCATTTCACTTCATAACAAGCTTATATCCTGATTTGACAGTATGGTACCTTTTCATTATCCTTGAGCCGAAGGTCTATTGGAAGAGGTAGGGATAAGGTCTGTATATACTCTGCCCTCCTCATAACCCACTTTGTGGGGTTATACTGGTTGTGTTGTAGTTGAGTTACATTTTCATTATAGTGCTATTTTGGTTTGGGAACAGGAACGCTACAATCTTTCTGCTCTGAAAGAAAAATCTGATGAATAAGTTTCTGTCAACCTGTTGGGGTTAAAATAATTTTACTACATAAATGGGCGGTAAAAGCTAAATGGAACATGATAAATCTATATCTATAATTTATATTTATAATAATAATAATAATCTATATCTATAATCTATAATATATTAAAAGTATGAATACCCTTAAAAAAGTGATTTGAACTTTTTACCCTTCATTAAAACATTCTCCTTTAGACAAATCGTGTTTTTACTATTTTTTTAAAATTATAATTATACATAAATATTAATAATATATATTTTTGAAAAAATAAAAAATCACCATTATTTAAAAAGTCTTAATTATAGTACCTTATATTTGGCAAATAACTATAATCTCTACTATCTTTTCTTTAGGATTTCAATTAATTTATAATTGTATATTAATTCTCACGTTCTTTTCCTAAATTTTAGGATTTCAATTAGCTTGGAATTGTATATTATACAAATCCTTTCCTTAGTTGAATTAAATATCACAACTAAAATACCTCATATTAAATATTTTTACCGCATTCTTTCTCCTTCTTTTTAGTTCTCTATTTTGTCGGATGACTTTTTGTTTAAAAAATGGCTTCATTGGTTTATCTAGACGGTGATGGTGAGCCAAAAGGTGCATAATCTGAGAATTTTTATGAAAGTAAATTATCATATTGTTTTATTGTAGTTTACCAATAGTAGATGAATGTCGGTTGACTTTGAATAATTTTTTATGTAAAGGTTAGTTTTAACTGCATTGTTTTGATATCTTTATTATTGTATTATTTTATTTTAATAAACAAGTAGTCGATTAATGTCGGTCGGCTTTGAAGAATTTTTTTAGGTAAAGATTAGGTTTAACTATATTGTTTTAATATCTCTATTAGTGTATTGTTTTGTGGTAGTTTACAGGTCGTAGATGAATATTGATCAGCTTTGAGGAATTTTTGTGTGTAAAGGTTAGGTTTAATTGTATTGTTTTGATATCTTTTTTATCGTATTAATTTGTTATAGTTTACAGGTGGTAGACAAATATCGACTGACTTCGAAATTTTTTTTTAGGTAAAGATTAACTTTAATTGTATTGTTTTGATAGCTTTGATTTGAGAATTTTTTTGTGTAAAGGTTAGGTTTAGATGTATTGTTTTGATATCTCTATTATCATATTATTTTGTTGTAGTTTACAGGTGGTAGATGAATGTTCGGCTTTGAGAAATTTTTGTGTAAATGTTAGATTTAATTGTATTGTTTTCATATCTCTATCATTATAATTAAATAAATTCTCCATCTTTACATATTCAAAAGATGTTGAATTTAATTACTAGACACACCTTTATCAATTTAAACAAATATCCTATTTAGTGTAACATTTGAATTCATATATTAAAAGTGTGAAGGACTTCAAAATGTTGTTTGAACTGTTTGTCCTTTACTAAAAGTTTTTGCTTTAGACAAAATTATCTTTTTATTATTTTTTTTACTAATATTTAAGAGTTAAAAATTTATTAAATATATTTATGATAAAACCTTTTCTTATTAGAAGTAAGAATTAATGACAACAAATATTTTTTTTCATTAGTTTAAGAATTCTAAATCAACTAAATTTGATTTTAAGAAGATTTGAAAAATCTGAAAATAAATATAATTGTATTAACATAAGAAAAATTTAAGAAGTATTAAATTTAAATTTTTTAAAATAATAATTATAATAAATATATTAAAAAATAAATAGAAAAGATTTTTGTATTATAGCTGAATTCTTAAATTTATGATAATATTTTTATTGGGTGTTTTCTTGTGCGCAGACTTTTCCCCCAATAAAGAGTTCTTATTGTTTTGTTTTGTTTACGTCGACTTTTCAAAAATAAAAGGTTGATTTACTTTTTCTAAAAAAATATTGGTATTGTTTTGGTTTTTTGGTGACTTCTTCAAAAAAAAGAAAAAAAGAAAAGGTAGTACTGTATTAAACGTGACTTTTCCAAAAATAAATAAATAAATAAAATATTTTGAAATATATAAAATATAAAAGCCCTACTTAAATATTAACAAGTGTCCTTTTTTAATTTATGATTCCTTCACTTCTATAAAAAACATTGTAATTTTGAGATTTTCACCTCGACTCCCTTTTGCTGTGATATTTTATCACTCCCTTTTGCTGCAATATTTATTTGTCTCTTTTTCTTCTTTTTTTTTCTATCATAAAGTCTCCCCTTTTTGTTATTTTTGATTGGAAGATTATTAATTGTTATTCACCATAAGTTATTTAATTTAACTTAGCTTATGTTCTTAATTCATCTAATTTGTGTTCATTTAATATTTTTGTTATTTATAGCTTTCTTAATCTACTAATGTACAAGATTCATGCATATAACTTCATTTTTTAAAGATAATCTTGCAATGAACTCGATTAGTGAGTTTGGCTATTAACACGTTAAAGCAGTACGATTATATCTGAATAATAAAAGTCTTCCATGGAAAGTGAGTAACAAAAGAATATAACAAGACAACAAGCGCTACTCGAAAGACGATAATATAAATTGACGAAAAAGTAATAGTTCTTTTTATTCGTCTTATATTCTCTTTACTTGAAACGCAACAAGAACCTGCAGAGAAGAATACCAAAATTAAACAAGAACCTAATATTTGGAAACATACTCAGGGATGAAGTCCTAATCTAATTCAGATACCAAAATTAAACAAAAACCTAATATTTGGAAACATACTCGGGGATGAAGTCCTAATCTAATTCAGTTCTTTACAGAGGGTTTCTTGGTGAACTGAAGCTCCTGCTATGCGCAGGGTCAGGAGAAGGGTCCAACTATAAAGATCTATTGTATGCAGTCTTATTTTGCATTTCTGCCAAAACATGTTTTCACGGCTTGAACTTCGTGACCTCCTGATCACATGACAACAACATTATCAGTTACTCTAAGGCTCTCATTTAACTAATTTAGTTCTATGAAATAAATAACTATTACAAACATAGTGAGCATGTAAGTCCCTAATGCATAATTATTAATATTTTCAATTTACAAGGTTTTCTATCTACGTAAAGTAATATATCTTAGCTGCTAAAAGATGATCTAACACAAATTCTTGGTCAAATATATGCTCTGAAGAATCATTAAATCATATAAAGTACCATGAAAATATCAAGAACTTAGCTTTGCATCTAAAGGAATACCCACGGTGGAAACTCCACTGCATCCTCATTACCTAGCGTGGAGCTACATCTGCAATATAGTTCTCTAATTCAACAGTTGCAAGCTAATAAGGATAAAACTCCCGTTCAATGTCGATGACTATCAGTGCCTCTAGCTAGAACTAACACCAATAAAACATTCCGTGTAACTCCACAAACAAGTGAAGTTTGGGAATGGTAGAGTGTACTTATCTCTTTCTATTTCTTTTCTATAGATGGAACGTTAAAAAATTATTATATTATAATCTAGAAATTATAAAGAAAATAAATAAGGGAGACGTTACTCCTACCTTGGGAGATAGAGACGATTTGCTTCCTTGCTTTTTTTAGTTTTGGACGAATTTGGTCTCGATGTACATAGACATGCTTTTGATTTTAATAAACTTGTGACCAATGTGGTCATTTTGATTTTTTAAAAATTTATTCCTTCTGTTTCAATTTGTTTGGTCGATTTTGATTTAGCATAAAGTTCAATAAATTCTTTTTTTAAAATTTTATGATTTTAAATTAAAGATATATATGCTAAATGGACTAAAATTCTCTTTAATTTTATATTCTTAAACATGTCATGTGAAAAGTTGATATTAAAAGATTGTGAAAAAGTAAAAGAAATCATTCTTTTTCAAACAGACTAAACAAGCAACTAAGTCAAATAAATTGAAATGAAGTAGGTAGTTGATTTTAAATCTTACTAAATATTTTGTAGAAAATGATTACATTATTAATGCAATGACATAATGACAATACTAATGGTGTGGCTTCTCTGCAACAAAACTCATACACCAAATCTCATCAACTACCAACACACAGAGATACACAATATTAAAGATTCAATGTGGACATAAGAACTCTTTATTTTTCGCATTTAGCTAAAATTTGTGGGTAATCCTCCTCACGAGGTGTTAAAAAGTAAATACTACTCCCTCTGTTCGTTTTTACTTATGACTAATTTTCTAATTGCATTTCTACTTTTACTTGTCATTTATGATATATCAAGAAAAAATAACTTATTTTTTTATTTTACCGTTCGATTAATTGTTTTTTCTTCAAATTAATTTTAAGACACACAGTGTAAACATCATTTAATAGATGTAATATGATAAAATAGTTATGTTATTAAGTAAACATCATTTAATAGGGGTACTATAGTAAAATAGTTATGTTATTAATTATTTTTCTTAATGAATATGACATGTAAAGGCGAACGGAGGATGTAATACTTTGCATCTTGAAATTTTAAATGAAAAGTATGTCTATGCTGACACTCATTTTTAGGAATATATATATATATATATTCCCTCCGTTTCAAAATAGTTGACCCTTTTTACTTGAAACTCCCCTTAAGAAAATATTTATTAGGAATTTATTTTACCAAATTAGCCTTATTAATTATGCTTTGAAAATACAAATTTGAGTAAATATACTTTATTTAGTCATTTAATGTTGAGGGTAGTATTGAAAGAACATAACAAAATACTCTTGATTTCATCAAAAGGGACAACTAAATTGAAACAAATATTTTTAGAAAGAGGGCCAACTAAAACGAAACGAAGAAAGTATCTAACAACCAGATTAGTCTGCACATAACACTCAATTTTAGGAATATGTTCATCAACCAAATTAATCTACACATAACACACATTTTTTATATAGAAAATGTTGTTTATGATAAAAAAAAAACTTGAAAGAGAGGGAGTACTTTCTTTATTGACTCTTATTCATGACAACATGAGATTTAATAGTTTAGTCTATAGCAGAAGCTAAATTTAAAGGTATATGTTACGTCATATTTTTATACGATTTTATTAATAGATGAGTTAAATATATTATTAATCTTCTTATAATTTCGTTTTGTTATTATTGTTCAATGTTTTTTTGTTTACCGTGTATGACTCCAACAACGTGCTTATAATTTAAGTTCAATCATATTCTACTGGTACATCAACAATTGGGACTCACTGCATTGACACAATTCACGTGAACATCGATAAAAGTATCGTGTCGTTGGATCGACTTATAGGCAATATTGATCAATTTAGAACACTAATTTTGTCTTAAACATGTTTTACGATTGATTTTAGATAACAATTTCTCAAGAAAAAATAAAATAAAACACATAAATAGCAAAGAAAAGTAGGTTTATGTCGATTTAGGTTCCTTCTAATTCTAATCGAAAATGCATGATACACATGCAACGCACATATCCTAAACTAGCTAACACATAAACAAGAGAGATAATTCCAAATATATATAGAAAAGAAAAAGTAATTAGTTTACAACAAATGCAGTTGTATTTTTATGTAAAACTTACACAATATCTGATGTTTATTTCTAATTACCCTATTCCAACTTTTCTTAAAATTTCAAAAAATCTCGTTTTTCTGTTTTCAAATACATTTTTTTTTGCAAGAGATACATATCACTTGATACATAATTTGAAATAGTTACTAAAAAAAGAAAATAATAAAAATTGACTTAATTGAGGAGTAAATCACTTTTTATAACTTCAAATTAACAATAAAAAATCTCCAGAAATACATAATTAGTTATTATGTTGATTTTTAAAATATTCTTCTCATTCATCTTGCATAAACATTCCTTGACTAATATTCTTCTCTTCATTCATCTTGCACAAACATTCCTCGATTCTCTTCTCCGATTTTTTTTTATGTTTTTTTTTCAGCGATTGGCAATAAAAATACATGGCTCTTTTAGATAAAGAGAAAAGACATAAAGTCACCCCTGAATTTGTCCGACTTTTATAAAAAGACACTTAAACTATGTGGGTGTCTTTAAAAATAACCCCTTTTGAGTTTTGACTTATTTTCAGCCTATTTATTTTAACACACAACAAGAGGCGCGTGAGGAAAGAAATATTATTGCACCAGTAAATTAAAAAACGCCACGTGTAATAAAAAATGTTTCCACTTTTTTTCTTTCTCTATTTTACTATTTTTTTCTTCCTTTTCTATTTTTTCTTTTGTTTCTCCTTCTTCTTCGTTTCTTCTTCATCAATGGGGTTTATTTTTCCCTTCCTCTTCTTCTTTGTTAATGCGATGGTGGTGGATATTATCGTGGTCGATGTTTATTTTTTGATAAAAATGATAAAGAGATTAAAAAAAAGAATAAAAAAGAGAAGGTATGTTAGCCACCATTTTTTCCGACGATAAAAAAGGTGATGAAATTTCATCGGATTACTAAATTATAATGATAGAAGAAATCAGTTTTTCTAAGAAAAATTAAATTGTTTCAGTAGCTACTTTTTCTCCTAAAATGAAGATTGAGAGTGGTGATCTCGTGAAATATTCGATATGAAAAATTAATTTTTTATTGTAAAAGATGTTGATTCAGATTTCAAATTTTAATTTAGTAGTAATTTGAGTATTTAGATTCTAATTATTGGATGGTAATCTGAGTATTTAGATTTGATTTAGATGAATTTGATATTCATAAACTAGTTAGTGATAGTTTGACAATTATTAGTCACCTTACAGTGTTGGTGACTGTCGCAGTGACGATGGTAAAAGCTGGACAGCTATGGCAAAGAACTTCTACAAAATATTTGAAGAAGAAAGAAAGAAAAAAAATAAAGAAAAAGAGGAGAAATTATCTAAAATCATATGGCCATAAATTTATTTTTTTAAAGAATAAAATTAATTTGACACGTGTCAAATAATGATTGGCACGTGATTTACACATTGTTGATATAACTGGTGTTAACTAAAAAAGGAGGTATGAATAATACTTTAAAGTTGTTTTAGGGGGTAATGGGACACCCACAAACTTTAGGTATCTTTTTAAAAATTCAAACCAACTTTGATGGTGTATCTATATCTTTTCTTAGATAAATCATATATCGGTAGATTGAAATATATGAGATACATTACAATATATATTTGTAAAACATATGAATAAAAAGAAGAGATACATATTCTGGTTATACATGGTTCCAATAGAACAAACATATGTTATGTATCCTTATATCTTAAAGATGTATCTCATTGAATTATAAAATGTATCTCGTTATAACAAATCTAGGATTATTATGTATCTATCGCTCCTATTAATGTATCTGAATGTATCTTTAGTAAACAATAAAATAAAAGAGATACATTGCACTAAACCTTTTAAAGAACATAAATACATAAAATATCTATGTAACTTGGGGGTTTAGGCCACAGGTGGCAAAAGAGTTTTAAAATGAGGTGTAGGTGACACAAGTCTTAATTATTAGGCGGAGGTGACAATTACTTTATTATGGATTAAGAAAGTTGGGAAAGTTTAAAAATAACCCACAAGTTTTTAAATTTATACTTTGATCCAAATGTTAGCCTATGTAATGAAAAACGGAGAGAAAAAAAGACGCCTTTCTCTCTCTTCTCACCCTTTGTTGATTTCTCTCTCTTAGCGATTTTGGTTGTTCATTGTTGCTGCTGCTTCATTCATCATCATCTGCTTCATTATCATCATCTTCTACTTCATTATCATCTTCATCTTGTTCTTTTTGATCATTTGTTGTTGTTGTTGTTACCACTACTGTTGCTATTTAACCAATTTCTTAGGTCAAATTTTATTTCTATCATCACTGTCCACCTTGGCATTACTTCATAGGAGACGTTGGTAAGTCAAATTATAATTTTTAGTTGAATTTGTCATCTGGGTAATAGCTATTGTGTTGTTGTTTTCCAACAATGGATAGAACCCAATCATGAATCCAACATAAAATCCATCTATTTCAAAGGAAGACTGATATGTTGGATTCATGTTTAAACAGATGGCTCATCTATTGCAACATTTGACATATATGTTGCAACAGATTAGTTATCTGTTGCAACAGAACCTGAACACGATTCCAACATAGGTTACAACAGATTAATAACCTGTTGCATCAGGTAAGTCATCTGTCGCAACAGGTTAATTATCTGTTGCAACTGTCACTCATATGTTGGAATCAGCTTCAAAGGTGATTTAGTTATAACATCAATTCAAACAGGCGATTCATCTGTTGTAACAGATATTCAGACCCGTAACATGAATCCCAACAGGTAAGAATCTGCTGCGACTCATCACTTACCTGTTGCAACAGATAACACATCTGTTGGGATTCATTCACGGCACTATGAAATCACTATCAACTTTTTTTAACAAATGACTTTATTTAGGTACCACTAATGGAGGGATTAATAACAATAAGGGTGGATTGTCATGGTCATTGGGTTGAGAAGAGCAATCGATATGTATGGCATTGGAAGGAGGGTGAAATGCTAGAGACGATAGCTATGACAGTCCAAAGTGATGTTTCGTATGATGATTTTGTGAAATTAATCATCAGCTTTTGTGGACTGAATTGTCAACCGGAAGAATTCGCCATCATCTATATGCACAGCTTCTTTGAAAACCAGAGGGTACTGCCTTTCAAGATAACCGATCAGGTTCGGTTGCGTTCTTATCTAAGTGATTCAACCAGGCTGGTGTTAAGGGTGTACATGGTTGAAAAGACGAGAGAGAATGAGAACCAGAACGTAGAAGAAGAAGAAGAAAAAGAAGACTTCTTTGATGATAGGTTGAATGATCTAGACATGAATATTCCAGATGATGATCAAACACCTACGCCCGTTGATGCGACCAATACGATATGCAGTTCTTTTCAATTGACACAATCTAGAAATCTTCAAGACGATGGGACCGGCTTTTTTATTGGAATGTCATTCAAGGACAAGAATGAACTATCTAACACTTTGTTTATTTCTTGCGTGAAAAAAGATTTCAAAATAAAGAAGGTGATTAATTCAAGCAGTGTCTTTTGCTTCAAATATGCTATTTTGAACTGCAAGTAGTGGTTGAGAGCGGTGAAGTACGCAAGTTCTGATAGATTCGTCATTCATAAACATGAAAAGCATCACACATGTGGTTTGGAGCACATCTCGGGCCAAAATCCTCACGCCACGGCAAAGGTCCTCGGTGAATATTTCAGGAGTAGTTTCCCCGATGGCAAAGGCTCTTCAACAAGGCTTATGGACAATCAAATCCTTATGGATTTGGGTGTCCTGGTCAGTTATTGGAAGGTATATATGGCCATGGGGATTGCCAAGGACCTGGTTTGGGAGACACTCGAGCATGGGTATGAAGTCTTGGATGCTTACCATTACATGATTGAGTCCACAAATCCTGGAAGTAAGACGGCATTGCATCTGGATGAAAATGGAAGGTTCAAGTACTTTTTTGTATCCTATGGTGCTTGAATTCAAGGTTTTCGACATTTGAGAAAAGGTATAGCCGTTGACGGTACCTTCTTGAGGAGCAGGTATAATGGAGTTCTGCTAGCGGTGGTGGCGCAGGATTCGGAGAATCACATCTTTTCTGTTGCTTTTTGTGTAGCGGACAAGGAATGTGATGACTCTTAAGGATTTTTTTTTGAACAACTGCGACGCTGCATCGAAGATACCGAAGAGTTGTGTTTTTATCGGATAGGCATCCAAGTATTCCAAAGATGGGTTCACTTTTCTTCACTTCAGCTTACTTTGGTTGTTGCATCAGGCATCTTGGAGAGAACATTCGAAACAACTATCACAACGAAAGGGTTGTCACCCTTTTTTATAGAGCATCTAAAGCATATAGTAGAGAGGAGTTTTTAGACCATTTCAATCAAATAGCGGATGTGAATCCCAAGGTAGCAGAATTTCTTGCACGTGTCAGTTTTGAGAGATGGAGTCGGGTATTCTGTCCAGTAAATAGGTACATTCTTATGAATTTAATGTCTTGTTTGATTTACAAGTTTAGTTTGATGTCGTACTAGGTGATTTTTTTCTATAGGTACAATATTATGACATCAAACATAGCTGAATCGGTGAATTCATTATTTGGTGATGAAAGAGAATTTTCCATCAAGGCTATGTTTGAAAAAATAAGCGAGAAATATAGCCATTTTTTAATGTAAGGTGTGTGCAGTTCAAGTGCCCAGAAAAAAGAACCCGATTTGTTCTCGAAATCAAAAAGAAAATATCAACGAACATCGGTTTGGGAAATAGGTTATTCTCTTATAAAATAGCATATTACAAATTCTGTATCACCGGTCATGGTGATGCTGCCACGGTCGATCTTCAAATAAGATCTTGTACGTGTAGAGTTTTTGACTTGGATAAAATACCTTGTCTACATGCTATGGAAGCCCTTCGAGCTCAATACGGCCATAAATATGGACCTGAAGTTTATGAGATCTCCTCTCAATATTATTCGGTGGAAAAATATGAAATGGCATATAGTGCACATATTACTCCGGTGCCTCCTGAAGAATCTTGGGTTGTTCCAGTAGAGCTTATGGGGAGATTAATACCTCCTCCATATATTGACCCGAGCACTATCAAATCGGGAAGAAAGCCATATAAAAGGAGGCGTGGAGTTGGAGAATCATTTTCATCAAGAAGAAACAAGTGCTCCATATGTAAGTGCGCTGGCCATAAAAGAACTACATGCCCGAATCATAATCCACCATGATCGTTGTAATTGCAGAAACTTGTGTTGTTGTTTGTTTGTGTTTTTGTTGTGGACTTTTATATATTTAACTCATTGTTGTGAACCTAATGTTATCATTTATTATATATAACATGTCTTTTTTTAAAAATAACTTGTGCATCAATAAAATGAGGCAAAACATGAACTTAAATAATATAGCAGACCACATCAACAGTTGCACAAATAACTGGAATGCTTTCCTCCAACAGATGAAAATCTGTCAAAACAGATGAATAATCTGTTGAAACCCAACAGATGACCAATCGGTTCCAACTGTTGAAAGAACTCAAAAGCAAAAATTGCAAGTGCTATTGGATTCAACATTACCTCCAACTGTCGACATGTTAACATGTATTAGATTAGAAGAAGAAAAAAGAATGAAAATTGAATAGGAATTAAAACGCCAAAGTCTGACTAAAAGTAAATTTTTCATTAAATGAAAAATAAAATACATTAGGTATAGATCCAATATAGAAAAATTTAAATACATATGCTGAAAGAAAAAACACATTCTAATTATTATTATCATCATCATCATTAATGACAGCCGGCCAATCAACTCACAGCAGCAGGGCTCTCATCAGCCTCTGCATCTCTCTGAACATTGTCGCTCTCACAGCGACCAACTCGCTCTGCAGGTCATTAACCTACCTTTAAAGTTTTTGCACTGTGTCGCGTAGAATAGCAATGTCTAAAAATGAATCAGCCATATCTAGAACACGAATGAATTGACAAATGTAAAGAAAAATGTTCACAATGTAATACAACATATACGACCAACTGATAAATTTACGCCAAAAAAAACTTACCTCAACGAGAAAGGAATATGCTCTTTGAAGAGAAGTGGTTGAAGATGTCACACGAAAGGAAAAAATGCAAGAAATAAATAGAGTTGAATGAAGATTGAGGGACCTATAATATAATATGGACGTGTCAGGCCAAAAGGCAGGACTGTTCAGCTCCATTGTATTAATTACATTCAAACTGGTGGCATTTTGTTTTCTGTGAAAAGTCGCGACTTTTTCTTTTACACTAATTACTTCTTACCCTTTCATAGCGGTTTGAGACTCGATAAAAGACGTTATTATTAAGCTGTTGCAACAGATCGTCCAGTATTTTTAACAGATTTAGCATCTGTTGCAACAGATGGACGGATTGAATGTACAACAGATGGTTGTCAAAACAGATTTACCATCTGTTGCAACATATGGTTTGTATATGCAACAAATAAGACATCTGATGTAACTTATGTATTATCTGTTGCAACAGATGGACAGTATGTATAAGTTGGAGGAGATGTTTTGATATCTTCTGACAGCTGATTCATTAGTTTCAGTTTCAACAGATGGAGTATTCGATTCATTAGTTGTTTTGAATGTGTGAGATAAAAAGTCTTCACCTTTTTTTAATAGTCCCTCCGTTACGTATTAGTTGGGCCCCATGGGCTTGGTACACCAATTAATAAAAATATAAATTAGGTGATTGTTTTACCAAATTGGCCTTATTAATTATGATTAGAAAGTATAAATGTGAATAATATACTTTATGTAGTCATTTAATAATAGAGGTAATCTTGAAAGAATATAATAAAATTCTCTTGATTTTATAAATAGGAAAACTAAATTGAAACAAACATATTTAGAAAGAAGTAATCACATGCGTGCAGATTAATTAAAAAAAAGTCAGGTCTATCGCATCAGATTTACCATCTGTTGCAACATATAGATTATCTGTTGCGACAGATGAACCATATGTTTAGAGGAGATATTTTAATTTCTTCTAACAGCTGATTCGTCAGTTGCAATAGATGGAGATTTTGATTCATCAGCTATTTTGAATGTGTTAAGATAAAAAGTCATGACTCTTCACACCTCCATTTTAATAGTCATCACATTCGTGCAGATGAATAAACAACACTAACATGTCCTGATGGGGTAGGAAGAATAAGATGCGTGCAATGGATCCCATTTTTATGCATGCGAGTCATGTATATTATTGATCAGGCTACCGTAAAGACACATAAAGTGCAATGATTTTGTGAATGCAATTTTTTACCGATGATTAGACAGTGATCCTTCAAACAAGATCCTGAATTGTACAGTTTAGTTTGATAGGTGCGAACTGATAAGGCCGAAGGGTTCCAAGACAGTGGTTTCGATACCCCGTTACAATTTAATGACACGATTCATGCACATTTTTTTGTGTCAAGTTTGGTGAAAGGTTCAAATTTTTGGTGGCAGTGTAAATATCCAATAATGATTGGACCAATTTTAATGGCACAATGGACTTCTTGAAAGGCCTCTAAAACTTCGTAATGCAGCAAACAACGATAGAACCAATAGAAATTCCCCTGGTCCAAATTTATATGGATGGATTGGTAGAGGAGACTATTATAAGCAGAAGGTGTTTGGGAGAAAACCTGTGCGGGAAGAGAGAGGTTGAGAAAGCCATATATCATCTTAGTACTTGTTTAAGAGGATACATAGGGTCAATTCCTCTTGACCATTCTTCTTTTTCTTCAACGACTGATGGATTTTCATTTTTGGATACACTTTCACATTCGCATCTCATCCAGTTTTTTCATTTTTCATGTCAATTTCATAAGCTAATTTTGCTACACTTTCCTTCCGACCCTGTGTATCCTCTTAAACAAGTACTAAGATGATATATGGCCTTCTCAACCTCCCTCTTCCAGCACAGGTTTTTTCCCAAACACCTTCTGCTGTATAATAGTCTCCTCCAAACACCCATCCATATAAATTTGGACCAGGGGAATTTCTATTGGTTTTATAGTTGTTTGCTGCATTGCGAGGCTTCAGAGGCCTTTCAAGAAGTCCATTGTGCCATTAAAACCGGTTCAATAACTATTGGATATTTACACAGCCGCAAAAAACTTGAACCCTTCCTCAAACTTGACACAAAAATATGAGCATAAATCGTCATTAAATTGTAACGGGATATCGACACCACCGTCTTGGTCCCTCAGCCTTGCCAGTTCGAACCTAACAATCTTAACTGTAAAATTTCATATCTTGTTTGAAGAATTAATGCCTAATAGGTAAAGAACAAACATTCACAAAATCATTGTACTAGATGTGTGTTTTCATGATAGGTTGATCAGTAATACATACCTCCCACATATGAAGTAGTTCCATCTGCAAGCAACTTATTCCTTCGAACCCATCTTTACTCTAGCCTTTAATGTTGGCCGGGCAGAAGTGGATCCAATTTTACTTCCTTTTGTCTGTAAATAAGAGAAATACATTTGATGTCAAACAAGAGAAGAACAAAAAGAACATTACAAAAGGGTAACAGAAAGTTGAGTGAATCAACAGATGACCAATATGATGCAACAGATTACCCATCTGTTCAACTGATGAGGCATCATTTGCAAAGGGTGGATGATATGTTGCAACAGATGGGTCATCTGTTGGAATAAATCAAATCAGTCTTGCTACTGGTTTGATTTCTTCAAAAAGTTGCTCCGTCTGTTCCAACAGCTGATTCATCAATTGCAATAGTTGAGGAAACTGTTGCAACACCATCAACAACAACATCAACAACAAAGAAACAAACAAAATAACACCATATGTTCCAACACCATCCACAACACAAACAACACATGTTCCAACACAACCACCACCCCCAACACCAAAGTACCAAACAAAAGATATAAAAAAAAAGTATGCTGATAACAAGGCTTTTTAAGTTCTCCCAACAAATGACTTTTTTTGCATATTTTAATAAAAATAATGGTTTGTTCATTCAAGACTTAAAAGTCACCTTTCCTTCAATTTTCTCAATAAATAGCAAACTGGTAATGGGTAAATCATAGATAGCAACAAATGTAAATAACTAATTTAAATGACATACAAAGAAGAAGACTAGATGAAAAGAGCAACTTTGAACCATACCTGTAATGTCAAAAAAGCAAACGGATCAGAACATCTAGTTCAGTCAAGAAAAGCTATTGATTGGTTGAGATCCCAAAGGATCCTCATCCGAAAGAAGAGAGAAAAAATAGAAAAAAGGAAACAACAAAGATAATTGAGAATAAAGAATAAATAAGAGTTATGAATTGAGTCTAGTCTAGACTACTTTATGGCTGACGGAGAGAGAGTTCTAGATATGGGGGATTATAAATGTTCATTAATAACTTTTGAGGGGCACAAGGAGACGGTGACATTGAAAAGACCAGATAAGACTACTCACTCAGGAGATTTTTGAGTTATCAAAGTTGTACCGAGTAATATTTTTTACTGCCTTACTATTTTAACTATTTTATCTCGGACAGGAAATACCTAAATTGTTTTATAAAAAAAGGATCAAAAAACATTTAAGTTCAACAGATGACTTAATCTGTTTGATAGTTTACAACAGATTCGTGGTCTGTCACAACAAATGACGTAATCTGTTTGATAGTTTACAACACATGCCTAATATGTTGCAACATATTACCTAATCTGTTTGATTTGATCCAACAGAAAAGACATATGTTGTAATATGTTGAACATTTGTTTATATATAATTTCAATTGAGTTCATATGTTAGACTAAAACCTTAATTGAATGTGAGTTCTCATAAGTTCAAATACAACTTTAATTGAGTCTTTTGGAAATTTCATGATGAGAAGGTACTGCGTTCCTCCGACCAGAGTCGTCGATCGATCACTCTGAGCCGAGCCAATTTTTACTACCTCATATGTTAGACTAATACCTTAATTGATTAATCTAGGACTAGAGTACTAATACCTTGATTGAATAATCTGGGACTAGGGGTGAGTTCTCATAAAGTCAACTACAACTTCAATTGAGTCTTTTGGCAATTGCATGATGAGACGGTACTGCATTCCTTCCGACTAGAGTCGTCGATCGATAACTCTGAGTCGAACCAATTCTTACTAACTCATATGTTAGACTAATACCTTAATTGATTAATCTAGGACTAGGGTACTAATACCCTAATTGAATATAAGGTCAACTACAACTTCAATTGAGTCTTTTGTTAATTGCATGATGAGACAGTACTGCGTTCCTCCCGACCAGAGTCAGCGATCGATCACCCTAAGCCGAACCGATTCTTACTACCTCATATGTTAGACTAATACCTTAATTGATTGATCTAAGACTAGGGGTTAGTTCTCATAATGTCAACTATAATAGATGACAGCCTCTATTTAATAATTTACAACAGATGGGTAATCTATTATAATATATGACTCAATCCATTTGATAATTTACAACAGATGGGTAATTTGTTTGATAGTTTACAACATATTCGTGATCTGTCGCAACAAATGGCTTAATCTGTATGGTAGTTTACTACAGATGTGTAATATGTTGTAACAGATTACATAATCTGTTTGATCCAACAGAAAAGACATCTGTTGCAACAGGTTGAACATTTGTTTATATATAATTTAATTGAGTTCATATGTTAGACTAATACCTTAATTGAATGTGAGTTCACATAGGGTCAACTACAACTTCAATTGAGTCTTTTGTCAATTGCATAATAAAACGGTCCTGCGTTTCTCCCGACCAGAGTCGGCGATCAATCACTCTGAGATGAACCGATTCTTACTACCTCATATGTTAGACTAATACCTTAATTGATTAATCTAGGACTAGGGTACTAATACCTTGATTGAATAATCTGGGACTAGGGGTGAGTTCTCATAAGGTCAACTACAACTTCAATTGAGTGTTTTGGCAATTGCATGATGAGACGGTATTGCGTTCCTCCCGACTAGAGTCATCGATCGATAACTCTGAGTCGAACCAATTCTTACAATCTCATATGTTAGACTAATACCTTAATTGAATAATCTAGGACTAGGGTACTAATACCCTAATTGAATATAGGGTCAACTACAACTTCAATTGAGTCTTTAGTCAATTGCATGATGAAACGGTGCTGCGTTTCTCCCGACCAGAGTCGGCGATCGATCACTCTAAGCCGAACCTATTCTTACTACCTCATATGTTAGACTAATACCTTAATTAATTGATCTAGGACTATGGGTAAGTTCTCATAATGTTAACTACAATAGATGACAGCGCCTATTTGATAATTTACAACAGATGGGTAATCTATTACAACATATGACTCAATCCATTTGATAATTTACAACAGATGGGTAATCTGTTGCAATAAATGACTTATTCTGTTTGATAGTTTACAACAAATTCATGATCTATCGCAATAAATGGCTTAATATGTATGATAGTTTACAACAAATGTGTAATATGTTGCAACAGATTACATAATCTGTTTGATCCAACAGAAAAGACATCTTTTGCAACAGGTTGAACATTTGTTTATATATAATTCAATTGAGTTCATATGTTAGACTAATACCTTAATTGAATATGTGTTCTCATAGGGTCAACTACAACTTTAATTGAGTCTTTTGTCAATTGCACGATGAAACGGTACTGCGTTCCTCCCGACCAGAGTCGACGATCGATCACTCTGAGCCGAACCGATTCTTACTACCTCATATATTAGACTAATATCTTAATTAATTAATCTAGGACTAGGGTACTAATACCTTGATTGAATAATCTGGGACTAGGGGTGAGTTCTCATAGGGTAAACTATCGATTAATCTAGGACTAGGGGTGAGTTCTCATAGGGTCATCCACAACAGATGGCAGCTCCTATTTAATAATTTATAACATATGGGTAATCTGTTGCGACATATGACAATCCATTTGATAATTTACAACAGATGGGTAATCTGTCACAATAGATGACTTAATCTGTTTGATAATTTACATCAGATTCGTAATCTGTTGTTACCAAATCTGATTGATAATTTACAACAAATGAGAAATCTGACGCAACATTTTGAACATTTGTTTTTAACAATTTCAATTGAGTTCATATGTTAGACTCCTAAATTGAGTAATCTAGGACCAAGGGTGAGTTTTCATAGGGTCACCTCCTAGAGTACTCGGTCAACTACAACTTCAATTGTTTTTATATGATTTTAAAAATTACGCATATATTTTATGATTTTAAAAATAATTAAGATCATTTCGGACCAAATTAACATTTTCAAAACTACTTGTCATTCTTTTCAAAAATACAAATCAACCCATACAAAATGTTTCATCATTTCAAATCTCGAGGTCTGGCTCTTTCTCTCTCATTCTCACTCAACAATACAGTACAGACAATAACTACTTAATAAATTTGCTCAACCCTCCACAACATATTGCTTTTTTTCTCATTTCCAACCACATAGGTGTTATTTTCGACATCATTCTTGCTTGTATCAGCCATTTTCTTTGTCTTCGTAGGCAACAGAGTTCGAGAAGAGCTCTATATTTGTTTTTTTTTTCTAAAAAATAAGGGCTTTTAAGTTAATGATGAAAAATAAAACTTTTAGTTGTATTATCTTTGAGAATGGGTTTACAATTTTGAGTTTTGATGGTAAAATCGTAGGAAGAACTCGAGAAATCCCTAGTTTCCATCGCAGTGTTCCGTTGACTATCGTGGTATAGTTGGATGGTGTTGTTGTTGTTGGTGGTGGTGGTGTTTGTAGTCGTCGTGGTGGCACCGGTGGTGGCATTGGTTGGTGGTGTTTGTGGTGGTGTCGGTATTCGTGGTGTTTATTTGTTTATTAGCATTGGTTGGTGGTGTTTGTGGTGGTGGCTGTTGGTGTGTCGGTATTTGTGGTATTTGTAATGTATTTTTTAAAATCTATGCATACATCAACTTTAATGTAATTTTTATTTTTCTTTGTCTGTAGGTAAACATGTCTCCCAAAAGAAAAGAAAGTGAAAGTGGATCAACGTCTGACCACTAAAAAAAAGGCTACAGTACAGAGGGATTCAGAGGAGCTTCCTGAACAATCTCTGTCAGGGAAAAGTGAAGCTGAGGAGATCTATGAAAACGATGTTGAGGGAGGTGGACAAGGGTTCGTAGATGGTGATGAACAAAATGAAAGTGAGAGAGAGGAGGAATTGAAGAGTCAGAAAGAGAAAGAGGATGATCATCAACATAATGATAATGGATCACCGACGAGGCGTGAGTTAATATCGACATCCCAGCATGATCCTATCAAAACTTTTAGTATTGACAGGTTTAAAGTTGCGATGCCGATAAATGACCCAGAAGGAAAACAACTAACTGGTCAAATTGTACTTAAATGTCAGAAGGGGAAATTTTTTGAACATTTTATGAAAATTATGAAGAATGAAAACATAGGCGGACTTTTTAAGAAGAGCTGCTTTGGATGCTTTCTTGAGATGCCTGAGGACCCCTCTGCCCGTATCCGTTTCCCTATGACGATGGTATATGGTCTTCTCAAGCGCAGGATCAAGTACACGGGGGATGATAAAGATCCGGAGGAGGGGGCAAAAAGAAGATGGATGAAATCTGGATCAACTACTGTGGCATGCCTGTTTGTTTTGGATTGCAAAAGTTTGCCATAGTGACAGGCCTGAGATGCCATCGTCCAGAAGGACCACCACCCCGCAAAAGATCCAAGGCAAGAAAATGTAAGGGAAAAATAGATGGGTTGTTTGACATTGGTCGACGTGGCTACAAAGCATCGGATTTGTTAATAGATCTCGAGGATAAAACCATACCAAAGAAGTACAGGGAGAAATTATGCTTAGTTTCGTTTGCCCATTCGGTTATATTGGCAAGAGACGTCAACAAGGTTATAGAAGATAATTTGTTGGCGCGTGCTGAGGATTTTGATAAATTCAACAGTTATCCCTGGGGCTATGACAGCTTCTACTTGACTGTCCAATATTTACTGACAAAGTTATCCTCAGGGACGACCACATTATACGGCTTTCCTTGGGATTTCATGGTAAAATTAATCACTAATTTTACTCATCCATTAATTTATATTGAATATAGTTATTATGATTTATTTATTTTTTCTTGCTTCCTGTTTACACTTTTTAGGCTTGGGCATTTGAAGCCATTCCTCCCCTCCGAAAGCAGTTAATGGATTACCCGGATGAGGTTTCTCATCTAAGGATGTTTAGGTGGTTGGCTGCAAAGAGCAACACCAATATTAAGGAGGCTGATCTCTTTAACCCTCCGAATGATGCAGTACGTCTTCTTCAAGTAAAATAATTCTACTCAAAGATAAGAAAGATATTAAATAAATGTTATATCTGGTGCATGAGATGTTATATCTGATGCACTAGATGGGACATCTGTTGCGATGGGGTATATCTTGTATCAGATTACCCATCTGTGGCTTTGGTTCTCTGAATCTGACTCCTAAAAGATTAACCATCTACTGCAAATTATACAACAGATGTTTAATCTGATAACATATCATTTATCTGTTGTGATGTACAGATCATCTGTTGCATAATAGATTACCCGTCTTGTGCAGCTGTTACAACAAATGATTGATTTTTGCATCAGATTATCCATGTGTTGCTCTGTTTCTCTGAACCAGACTCAAATGGATTTTAACCATATACTGCAAACTATGCAACAGAAGGGTCTTTTTTTTAAATGTAGCCCAACTGTGAAAATTATTATATTATATGATTTAAATGCATCTGTCTTTTTTTTTCCTTTTTATTGGTTGTGCATCCATGGATCGTGCCTACTGAGGAGAAGTCGGTGATGACTTCTTATATTACTCTAGGTCATGTTGATACTATTGCAGACCCAACGGTGGAGTTAATAAAGAAGGAATTGGCTGGAGCACCAGCCATAAGAAGAGCAGTTAGGCAAGGTCAGCCTAATGTTGAGGCTCTTCATGACCAACCTTTTACTAAGGCAGATCCGGGTGCTTCTTCTGGTGGAGTTGTTGGTGTTGGTGGCAGGCATGCTGATGCTGCTACCACTCATGATGATGAGCATGTTGATGCTCAAGAAAGAATAAATATGTTTGAAAACACCTCTTTTTCCCTTTCACAGGTCCCTCTCACCCCTCTTCACCCTCGTGTTCTCAGTGCGAATGCGATGAGTGCAAGGACAGATAGGATAAACTCTTTGAAAAAGTAGAGGCTATCTCTAAAGATATCGAGGAATTCAAATCCAAAAGGTGTTTCATACCATCCAATAAGGTGAGGGAGACACACACTCCTACAACGTTGGTTAGGAGAAAGAAAAGAGCAGTTAGAGACGTACTCTTCCTTCGGAAATCAAAAGAAATTGCAATTCCTCCCTCTCCAAAAGTTGTTGAAGTTCCGGGGCTAGTCAAGAAGGTGGACATATATGTGGAACTTGGCGCCTACGAGCAGAGAGATATGCGATAGACCAAGAATGCCAAGCCAGGCGCACCAGATTACCCCAGGCCTCCCTTCTCCTCCAAGACTTCCAGACTATGACTGATATATGTATGCCGTACGAGGACAAGGAAAGTTTACTTTTCCTAACCTAGCCCTTCTAATCTTCCCCATAAAGAAGAAGCTACGCGCATACTTTACATCTGTTGCAACAGCTGGGTATACTGGTGCAACTGGTTGTGGTTCTGTTGTAACTTATTAGCCATCTGTTGCATAAGTTGCGTTGGATTATTGATTCAGAGAACCCTATGCAACAGATGGACCATCCGTTGCATCTTTACAATTACTAACCAATTTAAAAATTGACTTCTTATCTCACAGCATGTTGACATAATTCTCTGCCTCATGAGGAAAAGGCAATTAACGTACCGGGAAGCTTATGGCACCGTCGATAGGATAATGGACCTCGACTTCTGCAAGAAGCTCAAGGATAGGTACGATCAACTCAATAGAGAGACGTCATCCCTTGGCGTGGGACTTGATTTCCTTGTTCCTACGTTGGTCTTGGATGAAGAAGAAATGTTAAGAAATGTTAGAGGGGACAGGCCAAATCCACACGGCAAGAGCTGGACCGAGGCAAAAAGGATTCTTGCAGTCATTAGTGTGAATGAAATGCATTATCGGGCTGTTGAGATACTACTCGAGGAGGGAAAGATCAATGTTTATGACTCCAACGTACCTCTCATCGATGATTTTAATCTTTTTCTTCTCGTGGAGCCACTGATGGTGCTATTGCCCATCTTGTTGAGGGAGAGTAAATTGATGAATCATTTGCCAAAGGAAGTGTTGATAAAGAAATCATGGGATTTTGATGGTCGAAACAGGGGAATAATCCTTCCAAAAGATGATGCCGCTAAAGCGAGCGGCTCGCACGCTCTTGCACACATAGAATGTTTGCTGACCGGCACAGAAATGGCTGAGCCAATGACTTTTATGTGCGACAACACTGTAGTAAACCTGCAAGAGGTCTGGGCTTATGGGGTACTAACTGGACGCTTGAAGCCTGTGTATATCGAAGAGCCTGTGAAATAGAATTTTTTAATTTCAAGTCACCCTTCACTTTATTACATGTGCATGTAGTGGCAATAATTTTTTCTGATAAAAGTTGAGTTTTTTATAATACAATAGATTAGATTGTCAATCTGTTGTAAAATATCTTTAATCCGTTCTGGCAGATAGTTTATCTGTTGTAATAGGTTGGTCATCTGTTGCATTACGCCGATGTTATTTCTATGAATAATATAATAATCGAAGTCTAATCTATTGCATCAGTGGGAAGACCTGTTTGATAATTTCCATAGATGACCTAAATTTTACAACATATGCCTAAATCTTTTTGATATTTTCCAACAGTTACGCTTGAATATCCATGTGCTCGTCGACAACAAACCAGTAGCAAATACACACACCACCATGAAAATTTTAGCAATTAGGCTTCAATATCTATGTGCCCAACAACACCAAACCAGTAGCAATAACGGCAATAATGTAGTATCTTCTTGCTCAATTTTGTTTCTCTTCATAAGCCTTGACTTTGTTCGACAAACCCCAGATTACACGATTTTCTTGTGAAGGGTATCGTTCTTCATACCAATCAAAGTAATCGCATCCACCCAATTTCTATAAAAAAGAGAACACAATTACAAAACAATTACAAGCCAATAATTAATCAACTAATTAAATAAAAAAATATTGCCTTTGAAATCTTACAAGTAAAAAACCTATGATCCAGATTTTGTTGAGTCCAAGAAGTCTTTAACAGAGCTTCATGACCGAACTTACAATATCGAAAATATTTATCACAAAAAATAGTGGAAGATGCGCTCGACATTGTCAAGGTCAGTTGGAAAAAATGAAAGTAATAATTTGAAGAATTTGGATAGATAAAAGAAGATGACGATGAAGAAGAAGATTTGAGAATTTAGGGTTAAATTTTAGGAGGAAGATGAATATATAAGACAATGGGGGGGGGGGGAAATGACCGTTGGGGGCCAAGTGACGGCAAGTCAGTGAAATGTGCCAAGACTGACACTAACACATTTGATGCCTATTTTATTTTACGTGTTTAAAATGAACATGTCTACTTGATGCCTATTTTATTTTAGGTGTTTGAACTGAACACCGTCAATGGATTGTGCCTTTTTTTATTTCTATTCACTTTAACATTTTTACACGTAGTGGAAATTTTTTATGTCCAACGAAAGTTGAATTTTTATAATGCAACAGATTCTCCATCCGTTGTAATAGTTATCCTACCTGTTCTGACATATAGTTTATTTGTTGCAATATATTGGTCATCTGTTGTATTATCTCGATGTTTTTATCTAAAGTCCATCTGTTGCAACAGTGGGAAGACCTGTTTGATAAATTCCAACAGATAACCTATCTGTTACAACATATGTATAAATTTGTTTGATTATTCCAATAGATGTGTCGTATGTTGCAACAGATAAAGTTCATCTGTTGCAATATATGTCTAAATCTGTTCTTTTTTTTCCAATAGATGTGTCATCTGTTGCATTATCTTGATGTTTTTATCTAAAGTCCATCTGTTGCAACAGTGAGAAGACCTATTTGATAAATTGCAACAGATCACCTAACTATTGCAACATATGTCTAAATCTGTTCGAATTTTCCAATAGATGTGTCGTCTGTTGCAACAGAGACATTATCTGTTGCAATATTTGAATCTAGTATTCCTTTTCAATTAATAAGATCAAATCTAAGGAATAAATAAAATTTGTAGACAAAATAAAATAAATCGAAGCCTTCATAAATTAGCTGAAATAAGTCAACGAATAAATAAAATGTAAAAAAATTGTTATGGGTACAAATCTCAACAAATACATCAACAATTTAAGTATACTGCCAAGGATTGCTTTGTTAGGCTCAAGCTATAAAGATCTACTCAGTATGGATAAGTTGTTCTTCATCCGGTGCTATGGAATTTGGCTTTGCCCGTCGTGGATCTTCATTGTCTCTTGCGTATGGTTTCTGCGCTTTCTGTTCTACATATTTCCATAAAAAGAGTAGCATATTATTAATGTTGTTCAGCAGTAGCTTCTTCTACATCCACCTGGATAGCCAGAATTGGTCAATGCTAATCACGGAGATACAATAAAATGGAAAAGGATAACTTATCTCTTCTAGAAAATCAAACAGGTCTTCCTCCCATTTTAAATTGTCCCAAACATATTATATTTCTATTGCAACAATGAATCAACTGTTGGGATAAATTTCTACATGAGGAAGACCCTTTGTGATAATTTCCAACGGATGAACCATCCGTTGCAATATATGAATCATATGTTACAGCAGATAGGTCATCTGTTGGTACAAATGTTTGATTTTCTAAAATAGAGGAGACATATGTTGCACCAGATAAAGTATCTAGTGCAACAGGTTAGTCAACTGTTGCAACAGATGTATATATCTGTTTGATAATTTTCAGCAGATGTGTTATCTGTTAAAACAGATATGTGTCTGTTTGTTTTGTCAGTTGGAAGACATAATATATTCACCTTCTTCAGCTCGTGTTGCTCTTCTTTGGACATTGTACGTTGTTCAGTGCAGCACACAGACAAAGGAGTTGCAATTTTACTTTTTTGGATGCCTGATAATGCCCTGGAAATCACTCTCCCTCTCCTCTTAGCCCTAATCTCTAATGGAGCGGATGGAAATAATTTTTTTTTGATGGAATGAGACCCCTCTTAGATGTCAATTTCTTTACATAAGCAGTTAATGCATTAATAGCATTAATCACTACATCATGTTTTGCCCTGCAGTCTTGACATTTGCATACAGAACATTCGCTGGGAGAGGCGAAATTCGTATAACTAGTATGATCATACTCATAATGGTTTGCTTTAAATACTATAAGAGAAACATTATTAGCACCAACAGCAGCACCACTACCACCACAAACAGCTCCATCAACAACAACAAGTCCACCCTCCAAAATTGTTTTTCTTGTAGTGGTTGTTGCTTCAAACAATTTTATTTTTATTCTGTCGATGACCTTAGGGTCCGATAAAGTTTGCACAGACCATAAAGTAAGAAAAAATGGCATCTTCAACTCTCGATTGGTCGGAACTAGCGACGGATGCATATTCTAACATAAATCATTACATATATTAGAATGATGATTAGATCATTCAAAAAAAACATTAATTAAAAGAAAAAATTAATTATAATTATACTTACTGCATCCTTCGGGGGGTTGAAGAGATCAAGAAATTTTGCATTTTAATGAGTTTTGACCGACAACCATCTCAAGATTCTTGGACAGAAAACTCCTTCCTGGTAGTTCACTTGTTGTCTCAAATAAGGAATGGCTTCAAATGCCCAAGCCTATAAAATAACGCTAATAAATCAAAACCATTATTGAGCGAAAAAAATGAATGATATCATAATAGAAGAAAGAAATATTTACCATGAAAGCCCATGGAAAGCCATCTAAGTTGACTGTATTTGGCGCGAACGGAGTCAACAAATATTTGACAGTCATTTTGAAGCTTTCATACCCCCATGGATAGCTATTAAACGCCTCAAGATCCTCGGAGAGCTTTATTAAATCGAGGCTTATGTTGTTGTTAACGTCTCTCGCCCAAAGAATATTATGTACAAACCAAACCAAGCACAATGACTGTTTGTGCTTCTTTGAAAGTCCTTTACCTTTTAACGCTTCTATCAAAGTTTTGTTTTTGAAGCTTGGACCAACAATGGACACCAGGTCATCACGATCACACGACTTGCCTTTGCCTTTTTTGGGTGTGCGGGGTGCTTTTTTTGGTTAGAATAGGTATAACTTGAGAAGAAGAATAACATTTTAGTCCAGTAACTATGGAAAACTTCTTCCAACCAAAACAAACAGGCATGCTACAGTAATTTATCCACACCTCATCTATCTTATCTTTGTTTTCATACATAAACCTATGCTTGAGAAGTTCATATACCATTTTCATTTGGAAACGAGCATTGTTGTCCTCCGGCAAATCAAGATATTTCCCAAAGAAGCTGTCCCTGAAATAAGCATCCAATTTTTGTTCTCAAAGTATTTTTCTGAAGGCGTCGAAAGATTTTCTCATGGATGACTTAACCACGAAATCACCCGTTAAATTTGTGGCACCATTGCACTGTATTCTCACAGAAGAACGATCAATGCTGAAGGCTTTGACCAACCCTTCGGTGGAAGGGCTATTAGCATCTGCATCATCTCTTTTGAAATATTCCTCCTCCCCGTGTTCATCATATTCTGCTTTCGATTGAGATAACGCTTGTAAAGCAAGCTCATAGAGTGGTGGATGTAGCCTAGCTGCTTTACTTGTTCCTTTACTTGGACTTGATTCGGTTTCTGTTCTTTTGGGAACCATATTATCTAAAATTAACAGGAACATAAAATAATATATTACTATTAATTAATGCATCGTTAAAAAAGGATAACAGTAAATCAAACAAGCAAAATAGTAAAATAACAGTTGCAACAGATCACCGATTTGTTGCACCAGGTAGTATATCTGTTGCAACATATAAACAAACTATTGCAGCGGATGAGTAATCTGTTGCAACAATACAAAACATACCACTCATCTTTTAATACAGATGAATGGTCTGTTCAACAGATCACACAACTGTTGTGACATTATCTATTGCAACATATGAGTGATCTGTTGGAACAGTTAAATAATCTGTAGCAACAGCGTAGTAATCTGTTACGATAATACAAAACATATCACTCATCTGTTGAGAAAGATGAATGGTCTGTGCAATAGGTCACACATCTATTGCAACACATGAGTGATCTGTTGGAACAGTTATCAACGATCAATATTGTTTAGATTTCTTCCAACATAGGGTCATCTATCGCGACAGATGAATGATCAGTTGGAAAAATCAAGTCTTGGACTTTTCCTGTAGGAAGAGTTGGTAGGATTTTATCCAACAGGAGGTTCATCTGTTGCATCAGATCATTAATCTAATAATTCTTCCATTGCACCAGATGGTTAATTAGTTGCATCATATTTTTTATCCGAAGCTTAATCTGTTACAACATATGGTAAAGCTATTGCATCAGATTATTAATCTGTTGCATCAGAATTGTAATCTGATGGTTCCTCTGGTGCATCAGATGGTTGATCTATTGCATCATATGATGAATCTATTACATCAGATAGTTAATATGTTGCACCATATGGGTAATCTATCAGAGGAAACAGTAGCACAATTTTGTTAAACAAAAAACAATAATTTCACCATTTTTACCAAGAATAAGAACAAAACAAATCAAATCAAATTGTCCTTTTGTTTTTATAAACACAAACAATAAAAATCAAACTTCAAAAAAATGAAACAAACAACAAATATCATAATTCTCTTCGAAAAGAGAAGAGAAGAGAAGAGAAGAAATACCAGAAATTAAGGTTTTATTCAGACCGCATTTTAAATTAGTGCAACAAATATTGAAATTGTTAACCAATACTATAAGATAAGTTGGCTCAAGTTCCTCGTTTTCTTCAAAACTAAAAAGGCCATAAATTTTTACTTGTGAAAGAAGAAAAGGACCGATGAAGAATTCGAAACTGTTGTGGCCGGAGAGTAAGATTGTCACGTCGATTGAAGTCAAAAAGGAACTGGAATCCCAACTATTTGTAGTCGGATGTTGAAGTCGCTGAGGATTGAAATAAGAAATTTGCAGAACAGTTGATTGGGAGAGAGTTGAGAGAAACTGTCGATAGAGGGATGAGAGATAAGTTGATTGAATTGAAGAGGGGAACTTGAAGCCCAACTATTTGTCGTCGGGGGTTGAAGGGAGAAAATTTGCAGAACTATTGGTTGGGAGAGAGTTGAGAGAAGTTGTCGAGAGAGAGGAGAAAGTGGTTGATTTGGATTGAAGAGGGTGTGGGTTGGGTTGATTTGTATTTTTGAAAAGATTAGAAAGTTTTGAAAATATTAATCAAGTCCACAATTAACTTGATCAAGTTTCCTAATAATGTTTGACTCTATCTGTTGGTCAATGTCACCAATCCTTCAATCAAGACTTAAAAGACGCCTATTCTTTAATTTTCTCATGTAACTTGCACATAGATATAATATTAAAAAAAATATATCTGATGCACTTAAATATATATCTCAACCCATGTTATTATCCGATAACAGACATGAAATACTTTTGAAAGGGTGTCTCATCTTGTACCTTCAACAATTTTTTTTGTTGAACGAGCTTCACTTCTTGAACTCGCAGATCACCTTTTGTTAAAATCAACAATTTCTTTTTTTAGCTTTACCATCTTTTCGCGTAACTACTTCATAATAGCAGAATCATTTTGATGTTTATATCAACCTTTAAAAGCAACGTTAAAAAACTAACTTAGAAAAAATTAAGATGAAGATTAAATTGATATTTGATAGAAGTTGTTGAACTTGTTATGAGAGTGATGATTAGGGGGAATTACCATAATTCAAACGTCAGATGAATTTGAAACCGTAATGGGAAGAAACCACTGCTACAATTGCACTTTTATTGGAGGAGTTGCTCCTTCGGTTAGGATGTATCCGAAAAATATGTGGTTTGGAGGATGTATCTATAAGTTTAAATCAAACTAAAAAAATCAGGGATATTTGTAATTTTTAAAACATGAAGGAATTTTATGTATTTTAGGTAACTTAAGATATGGTTTTAGGAAATTTTTCCCATTTTTTATTTACAAAGAAAAAAGCCAAAAATGTTTTAAACGATCTCTACAATAAACACTAATACTTCTTTTTTCAAGACCCATCAGTTCATGAACTCAAGCGATCTTAACATGGAGCTTCATCGGGAGATCTCACCAAATCCATCATATTTAGTTCCTAAACCAATCTCCCCAAACCCCTCATTAACCTATAAAGAATTTCTACTCTCGAACGAATTAGTCATGAATAATGTAACGATCAGCTTTTTGATGAAATATGTGAATTGTGTTTTTATATGATTTGACTGTTTTACCCCTTCCCATAATTGTATTATAATATTTATGTAGTGTGGGGGTGATTGACATAGTTTCCGATGCATTTTGGTACCATTTATGCGATATTGTGATTTTTGATGGCTTCGAGAGTATTATTTTGGACTTATGTGGACATATTTTGATCCGTACGACAGATAGCTGAATGGACTGCACTAAAAGCTTTGGAATATCTATTTTAGTCTAGGTAGACCTTTGGTTCAGGTCCCCGTGCACCCGAGCTCATTTCAACCTTTTGGTCGGAAAGTTGGAAAAATTGGAAATATGGGTGTGAGATCCACATTTGGTCGAAACAATCTCGGATGGAAATTCATACTTCTCCAGCAGATCCAAAATGTCGATTTTGGGGTGTTAACATGTTTGGTGTTATTTTACGGCTTTTAGATCTCATTTTGATTTGAAAAATTATGATTTTGGGTTTCGAGGGTCAACTTTGTGAAAACAGTATTTTTTTCAAAACTATGATATTGCCATTGAGTTTGGAGTGTCAAAGTTAGTGTGATTACGTAGTTCGTTTGCGTATATCGAACTCCAAATGAATTCTGGGCACCCCGTCGAAGTTCGAATTGGACTTAAAGATAGAAAAATTTGGTGCAATTGCAGTTTTTTGGGTATATAAACAACTTTTCCCCTCTTTTTTGCCCATTTTGCTCATTTTTCATCTTGCCTCTTGAGAGTTAAACTCTAAAATAGTGTGGGAGTTTAAAAGTGAAGTTTGTGGGAGCTTGGTAAGCTAGATTAACATCTATTTCTTGATTCTTTTAATGTAAGAATTCACCCTTTTCTTAGTAATTTCTTGATTAGTTTCTCAAAACCCCAAAATCTTAGAGTTTGATTTTAAACTTCAATTTCACTCCTTTTCACTTGAAAAATATTTTAATCTTATAATTACTAGGTTTTCATCAATTTAACCTTCAAAATAATTCCGATTCTTGATTTTAACCCGAATTTCAAAGGTTTTACCTGGTAAAGCTTAAAAATAATTTTTTCTTTAATATGAACCTAGTTTTTACTCAATTTGACTTGGGTTTTAAGTTTTAGGTTCCGAAAAGGATGGATAATACGTTTTTGAAGTAAAGTTATGATTTTTCCTTCTTTTTCAAAAATTTGTTTCATGGGTCCGTTTTGACCCCGAACCAAAAGTAGTCAATATGGGTGTCGTTGGTTTTGTTTTGACGTGTATATTTCAGATTTGATATTTTTAGTGGATTTTGAGATTTTTCATGAAAAGTAAGGTTGTCGGTTCGAAGTGTAGCAGATCGGTTTCGACTTTTGAGGTAGGTTATGACTTAACTCTTTCAGACTGGGTTGGGTAGTAAATAATGGTACAAAATACATGTTAAGGATAAGACCTGATCATGAAAAATAGATATCTATGTGTTGTCCTTGTGTGGGGTCCTATATGTAATATAATTATTGAAATTGAGAGATTATGTGATATGTATAAATGTGTAGGGTCCTACGTGATGTTGATAACCTTGAATATATGTGAATAATTGTATTGTGTTGTTGAAATGCCTAATGTAGTATCATTGATGTATTGTGATATATTCATACTTATTGTTATATGATACATATGGAAGTTTATGGATGGAACAAAAAATATGAGTGAATATTGGCTCACGTGGTTGTGAAAATGTATAATTGTGGTTGGTTGTGGAAATATATCATAGTGATTGGTTGTGGAAATACCCATTGTAATTGGTTGTGAGCATTACATTCTAATATCATATTCATTCATAAAACATTGGTACCACCGTGGCAACATTTGAGAAACATTGACAACACCTTTTATAAAACCCTCTTCGAGGGAAGTGCCGGGGAGGAGATATTATAACACCTTATAAAACCCTTTTATAGAGGAATGTGCCAGAAGGGATATATGAGATATGTGGATTCTATATGGGTTGAAGAACTGATATAAGACAAAAATATGAAAACGAAAATAACACGAAAACAAAGGAAAACAATGGAAAATGAGACAAACTATAAAGCATAAAAAGGAGGGATATATTGACACAAATTGATAAAGAGAGGACAACCGAAGGGTATATTAAACCCTAAGACCTTCCTATCAATTACCAATAAATACCAACCTCTTACGAGGACCTCACGAAAATGCAATCCCAAGCAACCCACGTTTCTCAACAATCCATAAGCTCCCAACAAGGTTAAAATAAACACTCACAATTAACTAACTAAAAATGACAAGAGTGCTAGCTATTTATAGGCCACAAGGCCATTTATTAAAACTTGGGCGGACCCTAAATACTAATTGGGCTCAAAAGTGACCCAAATCCAAACACAATGCTATCTATTGACACCTATGCTCTCTCGAGGCCCAAGCTATAATCCAAATGCGACGTTTCTCATTATTTACTCGGGAGATATCATCAAGTGTAGCTTATTTCCAAGCTATCCACCAATCACGTATTTGTTCCCCTATAACAACCAAGTCTTGGAACCGTAGATGTGATCCTTGAAGCATAGATTCCAAAGGAGTGAAGCCAATTGAGTTTGTATCATCCTCTCTTTCTTGAAGAGGATTCGTCCTCGAATCTAAATCCTTTATCAACTTGTTGTTGCACCTTTCAAGTTTGGAATCCTTTGTTAAGAACTCTGTTAGACCTTTAAGCTTGTTGTCATAAGGTATCTTCCTTGTATCCTTCTTTGAGATAGTTTGTTCATGAACCTGCACAAATGAAGGAGTGATACTAGGAAAAATGCTAGTGTCATGGTTAGGGAGTAACAAAGGCTCAATGTTGGAATTGTCCTTATCAAATTAGGTTTGGAGTGGTTGGGCAGCAATTTGTGGAGTGTGGGGTATAGTGGATTGGGGTAAGGGAACATGTTCTTGAGTTTTTGGGGCACAATTTTGATGGATTACCCTCTTATCTTTGACACATGTCATGGTTCCCATCTCTCTATCCACACTTCATTGTAATATCATAATAGTTTCCCAAAGAGTATCAAATTGGTGCCGGCTAAGGATAAGTGGAATCTCAACTCTCGAGGCCATGGTAATGGATGACTCAATTAAGAAATAAGGACTTAAAGTTCAATAGTCAAACTAAGAGTAACTAGGAAGAACAAATAAAAAATGAAACAAACAAAATAAAAGAATGACACGAAAGAAGAACGAACAAGAAATGAAGTTTAAGAATGAAGAAAATGAAACAAGAAATCAAACCTTGATCAATGGAGTAATTAAAGAGTTGAAACGAGTTTGGAGGCTTGAATTCGTGTTGGAAAAGTGTTGATATGTGTTTGAGAACTTGAATTGGTCTTGGAGAAGTGTTGAATTATGTTTGGGAGCGTTGGAGCTGATTTACATTCAACTTGAGGTGTTCTACGTTGAGGGTGTGTCTGGGGAGCTACTTCAACATGTGGAGCACAAGTACAGTGCACCTTGGTCGTAGGAGAGCCCCTATGTACTGTTTTGAGGTACGGACATAGGTCAAGGGTAGACCTGTCACACCTTGGGCGCAGAGGGAGACCAAGTGACCCGCCCCTCTCTCTTGAATGGGCAATTTTGCCATTCTAGTGGTCCCTTTTTGTACTTTCTTGTGGAATATCCTTAGGATCTTCTTAGATGCCTTTGAAAAAAATACCTTTTCATCACTTTTCTTCCTTATTTTTGGATCAAACACATTCTTTTTGGATAAATTTCAGCTTGAAGATTTGAATGTCTTCAAGAACACTAACTTCTTCACCCAAGCTCGGAATGAGTTGAAATTTTGAATGTAAGCACTTTTCAATGATCTAAACTCATTCCCAACATCATTTTTTCCAAATTCTCAACCAAATTTTCCAGATTTTCGACCCTCTTCACTTTCTTCAAGTTCAAGCTCTCAACAATGGTAGAACACTAAAAAATAACTCCGATTAAGCTCAAATTTGAAACCTAGACTCCTATAGTGTTAGAGAACACAAATCTAACACTAGATACACAAGAAAAACATAAAATAAAAGACTCAATAGTTGACCTAAAGACAAAAACGTGAATAGTGATTTTTTTTTGGGATTTATTAATTTTTCAACACAAATAGACCCAAGATTGACTTTGTGGGAATGAAATCAAGATCGCTCTGATATCAAAAGATATGAGATGAAAATATGAAAATGAAAACAACACAAAAACAAAGGAAAATAATGGAAACTGAGACAAACAAATAAAGGATAAAAGGGATAGATAGATTGACACAAATTGATAAAGAGAGGACAACCGAAGGGTATATTAAACTCTAAGACCTTCCTATCGATTACCAATAAACACAACCTCTTATGAGGACCTCACGAGAATGGAATCCCGAGAAACCCACGTTTCTCAATAATTTATAAACTCCCAGCAATCTTAACATAAACACTCGCAAGTGTATCTCAAAAAATCATTCATCAACTAACTAAAATGACAAGAGTGTTAGCTATTTATAGGCCACAAGGCCATTTATTACAACTTAGGCCCAAAAGTGACCCTAAATGTTAATTGGGCCCAAAAGTAACCCAAAGCCAAACACAATGCTATCTATTAGCGCTTATGCTCTCCCGAGGCCCAAGCTATCATCCAAATGTGATGTTGCTCATTTTTTACTTGAGAGATATCATCAAGTGTAGCTTCTTTCCAAGCTATCCTCCAATTATGTATTTGCCCACCTAGAACGACCAAGTATTGGATCCGTAGATGAGATCCTTGAAGTATAGATCCCAAAAGAGTTGAACCAATTAAGCTTGTATCAAGAACCACCCATGGGTACTACGTCGAGAAGATTTAGCTCCGTAGGTATATACAGGTATTGTGCGACGATCCCGTATGTTGTAAGATAACCTTGTGGATCATCATTATCATATACATTGAACTTACTTAATTATGCTTTTGTTGTGTTGTATTGTCATCTTGACTTGTCATCTATGTATTTGTCTTAACTTTCTTTACTTATATTTGATGATCTTGTATCTACATGTTCTCCCTTGTTCTACTTATATGTGACATAATGAATACTTGTGTTTTATCTTGGTGTTTATTGTAATATATGTGATATATTAGAACTCTTAGTGCAAGCGGTGTGGGATACCATTGTGGGATATTTTTTGATTGCAGATGACGTTCCCTTAGTGTGTATTTTGTATGCTTTATTTTCTACTTTGCTCGATCGTCCTATGATACCTACTGAGTATAAGTGGACCGTACTCACTCCTACTTTACCCTTTTGGTGCAGCTTCAGGTTTAGGTGCACCTCAGATTAGTTAATTTTTGGGTGCCTTCAGATTACTCAAGGTAGTGGTTGGACATTTTTGGGTGCCTTCAGATTACTCAAGGTAGTGATTAGAAACTTTCTTTATTTTTGTTTCTTATCGTGCAAAGTTCTTTCATATCTCGTATTCTGAGTTATGTTTCACTCTTTTTGTGTAGATGGTGTTGACTAAGTCCCACGAGAGTAGTGATACAGAGAATTTACCCAGAGAGTGAGCCCCGAGTCATGGACAGACTCGAGGGAGGGGACGACATCATCTAGGAGGAGTGCTAGGAGATTCTCTCCTGAGACTCGTGTTGATCAGGTTGGAGGTGTGGGTTCTACTCCAGATCTTCAGAGTTTTTCTTCCCTGGTGTTGGAGGGATTGTTGGTGCATTTGTTAACCCATTTATAGGGTTCTCCTTTGGTTATGTCGGGTGTTCCTCCAGTTCAGAGTGTGAATCCTCATATTGCACCTGCTTCTGGTTTGGGTACTCCTCAAACCTCGAGTCTTATTCCACCTTCAGTGCCGACATCTGACTATGGGTTTTTGAGATCAGGAGTCCAACCGTTATCTATGTTACTTCCCCAGATGGAAGCACAGCCTGCCAGATTTACTATGCCTCCTCTAGTGGCTAGTGCAGTGATGTCTTTTGAGGATAAAAAAAGGTTTGAGAGGTTTACTCGGTTGGTCCTCTCAGATTTTGTGGGACAGTGGGTGGGGATGCCTACAAGTTTCTAATTGATTGTCGAGAGAAGTTGCATAATTTGGGTTCGCTCGAGTCTCATGGAGTTTCTTATACATCTTATCAGTTGAGAGATGCAGTGAGAGTTTGGTGGAGGTCGATTGTCAGTTATAGACCCCGTGTGTCATGACCCGAACTGAGGCCCTGGCTGTGACAAACATCCCAAATCATGAAGGATCGAATAAAATAAGGCCCCCAGTCAGACCATGAACTAAAATAAAATAACAATGTCCTAAAAGAAACAAGGCCTTCCGAAATAAGGAAGGCTCACCGACTGCAAACTTCTTATAACGAATCCACTACTTAGCGAGACCCCAGGACTATGCCTCAAATTCTGAAATATAGGGGGTCAATACAATTGTACTGGTATGTGAAACAATCCAAAATAACATTTTTACTACACAACATAGATGAGATCATTTCGTAAAATATTAGATATAAGATAAGTAAAACACATGGGCATAATTTAGAGTTTTCAAATGCTTTCTTGAAATCAAGACTCAACACTTTATCTTACTCTTGAGATAGATAGTACACCCTACATTTTTGCAATCCCACGGGTCATATGGAATCCTCCCTTAACTCGGCGGCCAAGACTCCAATCCAAGTTTGCTATAACGATTAGAGTCCTAATCACTATTCTAGTATACCAGTGTCTCAAGTACAGGTATACATTGACATTAGTCAATCATATCACCCCAATCGGTAAAATTTGGCTTTTCTAGTGATGAGTCCTTACACTCAAACACCTTCTTCGGGTAATTATCTACCTCTCTTTAGGCACAATTTTAGTTCTTTAAATATCATGCTTTGTATACAAAATCATTCAATGCTTAAAATCTTAAGGGCATGTCATAACAGGGTATCGCCATACCCAGACTTGCAAGTCATTCATACCGTGTCAATTTCATAGCTCATCTTATTCAAAACATGAAAATGACCACCAAAGATTTATAACGTCACAAAAGAATCATCATTTTGAAACCTCATAAAAATTTTATGCAATTACTTTCTTTTCACAATACTTAAACATGCGGTGGCCATGCCAATTATTCATTCACATACAATTCTTCTTTTTAATGCAAAGAGTATAGTTATAGTAAGAAAACTTCCTCTCATCATATCATTAACCATGTCAAACACCATGATGTTAAGGAACTTACTTCCAAACTTTAATTCATACATTCAAAATTATTCACAATGAAAATAGAAACCATAATTCATAACAAGAGAGAAAATTCATCGTGCATATTCTCAATTAAAACTTCCAAACTATAAACGTATATACATAAGGGTTTATAATTTGATTTTCACAAAAAGAGTTCAACACAATGTATACGCTTTCATCAATATAATCTTTATGACATGTTTTTCGAAATAATATTCAAAACCCTTAATTTGCAACATAATTATAAAATATTATACTTGATAAAAATCATAAATTACATGCCCATGGAGTTTTAAGGATATTCCCACATACCTTAATGACGAAGAAATCGTGAAAAGATCGAACCTTTAAGCTTGAAAGAGCAAACCCTAGGTTGGTTTTTCTTCCCTTGTGTTTTAGAAGATGATTTAGGGATTTGATAGTGTTAAAATATTTTAGGGAGCCTTAAATTTATGCTAAGATGTTTAGGAATGGTTATTGGATGACAAAAAACCATGTTGCCCTTTAATTAACTAAAAAACGGAGTCCCTACACCTCAAAAATACAAGGTTGGCGGCGCCTAACCCATGGAAAAGTCTAAGGTTGGCGACGCTAAGCCTAAGGCCAAGTCTAAGGTTGATGACGCAAAGCCCATGTCCAAGTCCAAGTTTGGCGATGCCAAGCCTATAGCCAACCCTTTCTAGTGAAGGTTTGCGATTGCATAGCAATGCCTAGCCATAGACTAAGCTCTATTTTGTGATGCCTACTTATTTTTTAAGTCCTTAACCACTCACAACACCTCTCACAATATCAATACATTATCTACCATCACTACGGGGGTCCTAAATATCATTTTATAAGCATCAAAAGAGTGTTACGACTATGGGGGTCAGAATCATACAACCTGGACTATGTCTCATTCAAATACTCATAACTTCTTACTCCGAACTCGAATTGATGAATGGTTGGAGGCGTTGGAAAGAAGACCCAAAGGGATTTAACTTGATATGTAGTAGAATACATGTATCTTTATATACTAGGAGAAACAGTTGCTGGAAGTTGACCCATGTAAAATCGTTAACTAATAATCAATTGATAGGAAAGTACTCAACTTAACTTTTGACCTAGGAGATTCTTATGGTGTATATTAATCTCCAAGAATGTTCCCACACTGAGGAAAGGTCATTCACATTTATCTAAATAGAAACTATTGGGTTCGGGTCTATAAACGTAAAAAAAAATACAGTTCAACTTTGGCTAAAAAAAATAGAGTGTTACACCGTGATCCTCTTGAGATGACTTGGGATCAGTTCACCGAGGCCTTACTAGAGAGATTTTTCCTTTTTATTTTGAGAGACCGTATGCAGGACGAGTTTGATCATTTGGAGCAGGGCTCCATAATAGTTGTTGAGTGTGAGGCACGCTTCCACGCCCTGTCCAGATATTCCCATGATAGCATTTCCACCGAGTATGAGAAGATTTGAAAGTTTGTGAGGGGTTTGGATAGGGTTTCTTTTTAGATTATTATGGATTATGCTAAGATTACAGAGGGTATTCTTAGTGCATCTCAGGGAGGTGCTAAGAAGGAACGATGTTTAGGTGAGTTTAGGAGTCAGACCTCTCGAGGTAGAGATTTTAGAGGTTCTTGTGGATACCATGGTAGGCCAGTGCAGGCAACTTTATAGAGTTCAGGTGGTGGATATTCTAGTTCAGCTGTTCAGGGTAGCCATTCAGGCGTAGTTGTACCTTCTTCTGTTGAGACTGGTCATAGAGGTTGCTATGTGTGTGATGATATTGACCATGTATCCAGGGACTATCCCCACCGAGTGATTCAAGCTACTTTTATTTCATCTGTGAGGGGTAGGGGTGCTACCAGATGTGTGAGGGGCAAAGGTAGTTGATCTCGTGGGGATGGTTGTGGGGACACTCAGGCAGTTGGTGGTCGCAGCTCTACCCAGGAAGCTGGTGGTCATGGTCAGTTTTATGTTATACCAGCCAGACTTAAGGCAGAGGCTTCTGATGCTGTGATTACAGGTTTTATCCCTATTTATTTTAGACCTGCATCTGTATTATTTGATCCTGGATCAACTTTCTCCTATGTGTCTGTGTATTTTGCTTTGGGTTTTGATTTTGTTAGTAAGACTCTTGCCATGCCTATTCGTGTATCTACCTCGGTAGGTGATTTTTTAGTGGTGGATCGGGTGCACCGATCTTATGTTATGACTTTTTCCAAGCGTGAGACTTTGGTAGACTTTCTTATGTTAGATATGGTCGATTTTGATGTTATTTTAGGTATGGATTGGTTGGATCCTTATCATGTTGTCATAGATTATTTTGCAAAGACTGTGACTTTGCTTCGTCGGATGTGCCAAGAATAACTTAGAAGGGTGCACTTCATTCGAGTCCTAAGAGGATTATATCTTATGTTCAAGCTCGTAAATTGGTTAACAGTAGATGTTTATCTTACTTAGCTCATATTCGTGACATCAGTATTATTTCACCTCCTTTCTTAGATATTGTTCATGTTGCCCGTAAGTTTATGGATGTGTCCCCTGGTATTCCTCCAGACTGATATATTGATTTCGCTATTGGTATTCGATGGTTTGATTTTTGTGAGGAAAGCTTTCAAAATCTCAAGGATTTGTTGACTTTAGCTTATATCTTGACTTTGCAAAGAGGGCGTGGGTTTTACCATGTTTTGTGATACTTCAGGTGTTGAGATAGGTGTTGTTTTAATCCAGGACGACAAGATGATTACTTATGTGTCTCGTCAGTTAAAGCCTCATGAGAGAATTATTCTACCCATGATTTGGAGTTTTATGTAGTTGTGTTTGCCTTGAAGTTGTAGAGGCACTACTTGTATGGAGTTCATTGTGAGATCTTCTTCAATCATCGTAGCCTTCAGTACTTTTTCACTCAGTGAGATCTTAATATGAGGCAGCGTCGTTGTCTTGAGTTTCTTAAGAATTATGACTTGACCATTCTCTATTAAAGGCTAATGTGGTTGCAGATACCTTGAGCCAGAAGTCGACTAGCATTGGTAGCTTGGCTCATCTTTTGACCCTGGAGATGTCTTTTTCCTTAAAGGTTCATTCTTTAGCTAACTAGGTGGTTAGGCTTGATATTTCAACACCTGAGCATATTTTGGCATTTGTCGAGGCTAGATCTTTCTTGATGGAGCAGATTTGAGCTCATCAGTTTGATGATGTTGATTGAGTTTGATTCGAGATAAGGTGTTGAGTAGGGAGTCTAAGGAAGCCTCACTTGATTCAAATGAAGTTTTGAGGATTGGGGGGGGGGGGGGGGAGGGGGGTGAGTTTGTGTGCCGAGAGTGGGTGATTGGATTAGGTTGATCTTGGAGGAGGCCCATTGTTCCAGATATTTCATCCATCCAGGTGTGACTAAGATGTATCATGATTTGAGATAACACTACTGGTGGGGGTGGTATAAGGCGAGATATAGCGAATTTAGTGGCTCGTTGCCTATGTTGTCAGCAGGTGAAGGCCAAGGATATGAGACCTAGTGGATTACTTCAGAGGTTGCCCATTCTCGAGTGGAAGTGGGAACGGGTCACCATGGATTTGTTATCGGTTTCCCTCGTACATCTATGGTTCTAATAGTGTTTGGATTATCGGGGATCGATTGGCCAAGTCGGCTCATTTAATTTTAATTTAGGTCTCATTCAATGCTGAGAGGTTGGCCCGTATCTACATTTGTGAAATTATGCGTCTTCATGGTGTGCCGATGTCCATTATTTTAAATCGAGGTCATGTGTTCACATCTCACTTTTGGAATACCTTTTAGGATGAGTTGGGTACTCGAGTGGATCTCAGTACAACGCTTCACCCCCAGACTAATGGACAGTCATAACGGACTATCCAGGTTTTGAAGGATATGTTTCCCGCATGCGTGATGGATTTTGGTGGTTAGTGGGAGCAGCATTTGGCTTTAGCAGAGTTTGCATATAATAATATCTACCATCCCAATATTGATATGGTTCATTTTGAGGCGTTGTATGGTAGACATTATCGCTCCTCAGTGGGTTGGTTTGATGTTTTAGAGGTGAGACCTCGAGGTACGAACTTACTTCATGGATTTTTGGATAGAGTCTAGGTCATTCAGGATAGGCTTAGAGTGGCTCAGAGTAGGCAAAAATGTTATGCTGATCGTAGACTTCGTGCCTTGATATTTGGTGTTGGTGATCATGTTTTCCTTTGATTTTCACACATAAAGGGTGTAATAAGGTTTGGGAAGAGGGGCAAGCTTCACCCTAGGTATATCGGATTATTTGATATTCTTTAGACTGTTGGTGATGTGGCTTATGAGTTGAATTTACCCCTTGATCTATCAACGGTTCACCCAGTTTTTTACGTTTTTATGCTTCACCGTTACATTTCGGATGAGTCTCAGGTTATTCATTGGGAGTCAGTTCAGTTAGATGAGCAGTTGTCTTTTGTTGAGGAGTCGGTCTCCATATTAGTTAGGGATGTTAAGTGTTGCGCTCTAGAGTGATCCTTGTGGTTAGGTCCAGTGGCGCCATTGACCTATAGATGAGGCTACTTGGGTGGTCGAGTCTGATATACATAGTTCTTATCCCCAGCTCTTCGTTGATCCAGGTATTTCTTTTCCTTAGTTCGAGGACGAACTAGATTTTTAGTGGTGCATGATGTAACAATCAACTTTTTGATGAAATATGAGAATTGTGTGTTTCTGTGTCATTTGACTATTTGACCTCCTACCCATAGTTGCATTATGGTATTTCTGGAGTATGGGGTGATTGACATAGTTCTTGATGCATTTTGGTACCATTTGTGCAATATTATGATTTTGGATGGCTTCGAGAGCCTTATTTTGTACTTATGTGGATATATTTTGATCCATGCGATGGATGACTGAACGAACTTCTCCAACGGCTTTGGAATATCGATTTTAGTCTAGGTAGACCTTTGGTTCGGGCCCCGATGCACCCAAGCTCATTTCGACCTATTGGTCGAAAAGTTGAAAAAATTAGAAATATGGGTGTGGGATCCACATTTGATCGAAATAATCTTGGATGGAAAATCCGTCTTCACCAGCAGATTCAGAATGTTGATTTTAGGGTGGTAACATGTTTGGTGTGATTTTACGGCTTTTAATCTCATTTTGACCCTTGGTTTGAAAAATTATGATTTGGTTTCGGGGGTCAACTTTGTGAAAATGGTATTTTTTTCGAAAATCTGATATTCTCATTGAGTTTGGAGCATCGAATTTAGTGTGGTTACATCGTTTGTTTGCGTATATCGAACTCCGAACGAATTCCGAACACCCCCGTCGAAGTCTAGAGTTGACTTAAAGATAGAATCTAGTGCGATTGCAGTTTTTTGGGTATAAAAACAGCTCATTTTTACCCATTTTGCTCATTTTTCGTCTTGCCTCTTGAGAGTAAAACCCTAAAATAGTGTGGAAGCTTAAAAGTGAAGTTTGTAGGAGCTTGAAAAGCTAGATTAACATCTATCTCTTAATTTAGATTAACATTTATTTCTTAATTCTATTTTGTATTTAGGGCCCGTTTGGTTAGGCTGGAAAAAAAGTGGCTTTTAAAAAGTTCTTTAAAAGTGCTAAACTTATTTTAAAAATAAGCAGTTACGTTTTTGACTAAAATTGCTGAAACTGAAAAAAAAGTTATTGATGTGTTTGGTAAACCAATGCTTTTAAGCACTTTTTTTTTGTCAAAATTTCTAAAACATCCTTAAAGTTGTTAACAATATATAGAGTTGATTATTATTAAATTTTATTTCTAAAATGATTCAAATTAAAATTAATATATATTTTAGTATATATATATATATATATATATACTAGTTACTAATAGCCCGTGCAAGGCACAGGCCCAACAAATATTTTTTAAAAATTTATTTTAATTATTGTGATTTATAGTATTTTTTAAAAAATATATAACATATTTTTTTTGTAGATATTTTAAGTTGTTAACTATTGTAATTTATGCTTTTTTATTAAATATTTGTGTCTCGTATTGGCTTGAGATGAAGAATGCTCTCTCACTGTAACTAACGTTCACTAGCCCAACGAACACTGACCCTTGACCGGCTGACACCGGCGACGACGTCGGAGCGCCGGTAACAGGCAAGTATACGCCACCTCTCTCTTTTTCTTTCTCTCTCCCCAGTTCTCTTTACCCTTTTTACTCTCCTGTTCCCTGTCTATCTCTGTCGTTCGAACCACTCATTGCTTTCACCGGAAGTGTGCAGATCCGGTCAGAAGCGACTGATTCCGGTGGGCACATCTGAAGTTGCGGTTGGTTTCGACTAGCTCGGAATCCAACGGTACCAGATCTGATTCCGGCGGCACTCCGGAAAAGCTCCGGTGATAGTACCCTGGCGACCAATTTGTCCATCCGTTTGCTGGGGTCCAACATACCATGCAAGAAAAGAAGACTTGTTCTACAAACGTAACCCAGTGACTTCTAACCTTTGCTATTTCATTCTTCGTATTAAGTATTGTATTGTTTTTTGTATCTTGACTTGCGTTTAATCTGTTCGGATTATCCGTTGTCCTATCTTGCACTACTTTTATTATTGGTTTTGCTGTCTTTGGTGCTAGGCCATTCGTGTGCCCTATATTTCTTGATGTTTAGTTTTTGTTGCTATCTTAGTTTAGTTTTTGTTTTTATCGTAATTTAGTTTTGTTTCTAGCTTTGTTTGTTTTTCTTGAGGGGTGGCTTTGGGCGTCGATGACAGGGTAGGGTCATGTACGAGGGGTTTGGGCTTGGGGACGGGTGTTAGGGTGGGGAAAGAGAGGAGGACTAGTTTGGGACTGGGGGAAAGTATGGTGTTAGGTCGGGGTGGGGTATGGAGTGAAGGGTGGAAAAGGTAGACGTGTTACTAGTATAGATAGGGTGAGGGTGGGGTCTTGGAACATAGGAACCTTTCAGGGTAAGTCAATAGAGCTGGTGAAGATTCTTAGAAAGAGGAGGATTAATATTGCGTGTGTTCAGGAGCTCAAGTGGGTAGGGTCTAAGGCTAGGGATGTGTATAAGTACAAGCTTTGGTACTTGGGGAGTGATAGGCGTAGGAATAGAGTAGGCATCTTAGTAGATGAAGAACTTAGAGGGAAAGTAGTGGAGATTAAGAGGGTCAACGATAGGCTAATGACGATTAAGTTAGTCATTGGGGGGTGTACTTTGAACGTGTGTAGTGTTTATGCGCCTCAGGTGAGCTTGGATGGGGAGGAGAAGAAGCAGTTTTGGGAGGCTTTGGACGAGGTGGTAAGAGGCGTGCCTAGCTCTGAGAAGATTGTTACAACAGGGGATTTCAATGGTCACATCAGGGTGGTACCGGAGGGCTATGGCGATGTGCATGAGGGTTATGGTTTTGGGGAGAGGAATGATGAGGGATTTGCTTTATTGTATTTTGCGAGGGACTTTGGGTTGGTAGTAGTGAATTCGAGCTTTTCGAAGAAGGAGGATCACCTGGTCACCTTCCGAAGTGCAATAGCTAAGATACAGATTGACTTTCTACTACTTCGGAAGGGGGATAGGGTGTTGTGCAAGGATTATAAAGTCATCCCGAGTGAGAACCTTTCGACCCAACACAGGCTTCTAGTGATGGATTTAGGCTTAAAGAAGGATAGGAAGGGGAAGGGAAGGGAGGGTCATCCTAGAATTAAGTGAGGGGCTTGACTCTGGTTAGTGCATTGGAGATAGGGGAGAAGGTGGCGGAGATGAGGGTGTGGGAATATAGGGGTGACATGGATGGTATGTGGGATAGGGCTGCTAGGTGTATCAAGGAGACAGCTAGAAAGGTATTGGGTGTCTTGAGGGGCCAGGCCGGTCAGCGGCAGGGGGATTGGTGGTGGAATGAAGAAGTAAAGAAGGAAGTGGATACTAAGAAGGGGGCGTATGCTAAGTTGGTTGAGAGTACGGATGAAGAAGATAAGAGGGCTAGTAGGGAGGAGTACAAGTTAGATAGGAAAGAGACTAAGTTAGCAATTACGGCTGGTAAGACGGTAGCTTTTGAGAGCTTGTATGCAGGGTTGGAGGAGCGAAGTGGGGAAAAAATATTGTATAGGCTTGCTAAGGCGAGGGAGAGAAAGGGTCGTGACCTAGACCAAGTGAAGTTCATTAAGGGGGGCGATGGTAGTGTGCTGGTGGAGGACGCTCATATTAAGAGAAGATGACAGTCGTATTTTCACAGACTTTTGAATGATGAGGGGGACAGGGACATTGTGCTAGGGGAGCTGGAGCACTCAGAGAGGTGTCACAATTTCAGATATTGTAGGCGTTTTAAGGTGGAGGAGGTCAACGAGGCTATTCGCAGAATGCGGAGGGAGTGGTAGAGCGGAGGTTGAGGAAGATAGTGTCTTGTAACACCCCGTATTCAAGTACGTGTATTGGCGTATTCAAGTACGTGTATTGGTCTTATTTATATGGAATTAATTTTTATTTATTTATTTATATCAGAATTTGCCTGTCGATGGTTCCATGCGAAGGTTATTGAATAAGCTTTCCAATGATATAAAGATTTCCGAAAACAGATAGGTTTCGGATATAATCAGCACGTTCGAAACTATAAAACGGTGGCCGGGATATTTGGGAATAGTAAATGTGCAAGAAAATTTCCTGCACACAAACTACTGAGGACAGCCGAATTTTTGGGTCAACTTCAAATGATCATAACTACCTTAATATAATGAACTGGGAGAGATGCAACCTATGAAAAGAAATATGTTTGAGTCTTCCCAATGCAATTGGTTTCATCCAAATCCAACGTCTGAGTAAGGAGTTATACTCGTTTTACTTCAGCCTATCAAAACAGATTTATAGGGTCAACTTCAAACGACCATAACTCCTTGTACAGGAAGAACTGGGTGGCCTACTTTATATGAAATGAAAGCCCTTTGAATTATCCTTCCAACTATACCAATTTTACCCAAATCCGATATCGGAGAAAAATGTTATGGTCGATCTACTTTAGCTTAACAAAACAGTCCACCAAAGAACAGATTTGACATTATTTAAATTTTAAAGGCATTTTGGTCATTTCCTATTATATTATGGACGGGAATATGTGTATATATACATGTATATGAGTTCAAAAACTCATTTTCATCATCAATCATTGAGAAAGAACAAACCCTAGCCAAATTTGATCTTTAAATTGCTTTTGATTCAACCGTAGAAATTCCAAAGTAATCCGATAACTGCGTTTGTCATCTCGAGAGCTTCGAATGACACCTATTATTTGTACAAACAAGATTGCATAATCAAGAGGTGAATTCTAAGGTATGAATATTATTTTCCTTTGTTCTTTTCCATATGTATATGTGTGATAGAGGATTATATGTATTGGTTGTTATTGAAAGGTGATGGAAATAGGGTTATGGACTATTTTGCATGGTTTGGTTGTATTGAATTGTGGAAGTTGGATATGGTCAGGCATTCTGGTTTCTAAAAGCGGAAACATAGAAGGCTGATAAATCCCTATAAGAGACTTACAGTGCTTCCTAAACTCAACATTATTTCCCCCTAATATTTTATACAATGCAGTTTTCTATCATTTGGTTGAGAGGATGGGGGATTGATGTCATCATTGCTTTGTCCTTCTCTAGAGGGTTAGAGGAGCTTGCCATTTTTTTAGCCTTCCTCTTCTTAGAGAGAGGTATTAGTTTGGTAGTGAAGTACTCCCTTAGAGTAAGGATTGGGATACTAAGAGTGACCCTTAACTTTTTCTGTTCCCAGGGCAAAAGAACAATGACCATCTCGTGAATGAGGTCGGTGAATTCTAGGTTTGTAGGATTTACCAGAGTGAGCACATCTATTTTGGGGATTATCATCTGGGAAAGGATAAACTCCATCTCCCTCTTTCTCTCTCAGTGCTTCCAAAGTTTTCTCTATTTCTAATATTTCCTGAAAGAGAGGAGAGGGTTGGGTAGTTGAGGTTGAGGGTAAGCTTAGAGGGATCTGGTTTTCCCTATAAGGATTCACAAAAAGAAGACCTTAAACTAGGAGGAAAGGATTTTTTTTGGGGAGGGAGGGGGAGAAGGGTAGACTTGAGCTGACTTGATTCATCGCCTCTGACAGATTCGAAGGGGTGATATCCACCTGAAAAGGGGAGCCGATCACATGGATTAGTGTGGCTATCTAAATATTCTATTTGTAGCTTTGGAGACCCTAGCTTAAGCATTCCATGGTTAACAACACCAGGTATCGAGGGTCTTAAATGTAGAGAGTCATCATCCTTCCCTCCCATAGGACATGCAGAAGGACTGACCGATTTAAGTGGTAAATTTCCAACCACGAGGATGAGAGATGATCTACCAGAAAAGGCTTTGAGACTAGGGTGATCATACTCGGTAGAATTGGGAAATTTATTGTGCTGAGAGAAGGTTGAGTGAGTAGAGTCCAAAAGAGCAGAAGTGTGAGTATGTAAAGGAAGGAGGTGAAGCATTTTTCCCTAAAAAATTTTAGTTGCATTAACTGCACTGTCTGCATGGGGAGTGATTTCCATTAAATCACTCAGGGAAGAGGAAGCGTCACCTGGCTGCATGCTGCAATCATTAGACTTGAGCTCAGGGGAAACTGAGCTGATATAGTAGCAGTGGCTCCCAATGAGCAGCTCATTCTTTTTCTTTTGAAGAGCAAGAGAAAAAAAAGCATTATTATTATTCTTTAAGAAGTCTTGGGAGTTAAAGGAGTTAAAATTTGGGCCTAAGAGAGAACCCGGTAGCTTTGGGATAATGGGTTCAAGATTTGTAGGGCCCAAAGGAGTAGAAAAAGGATATGGAGTATGGGTCAGCCCAAAAATAGCAACAGAAGTCAAGGACTCCCATGAATTGGGCTTCTTCGGGTTGGACCCAGCAGGAGAGATGGGACGCGGGGAGAGAGCCATACCCGAATTAGGCCCAGGTGAATGAGACTGCAGAGGAGGCCCAATAGAGGAGGAAACTAGGGTACCACCACCACCGCCTTCACTAAAAGCTCTGGCCGGGGATAGTTTAGAAGATGAGGGTGCAGAAGACTTACCTTGTCCCGATGAAGGTTTTTTTATCTTTGGAGTCTATTAGGCCTATTACCCAAGAATTTAATGCTTTTGTTCGGCTTCTTCGCCTTATGAAAGTGATGCCTTCCATACATCAGACACTTTCTCTGGAGCAACTGTAGGGGTGATGGAATTCGCCAATCCAGAAATGGGGAGGAGCTTCTCCAATGTCGGGCAAGAAGGAGAAGTGTGTACCAGGATGCTACAGGACGTACAAAAGATTCCATCACCTTCATAAATGATGGATTACTTGTGCCCTCCAATAATAGGAGGTCCTCACTGGCTAATCTAGACTTACCAAAATACAAATCCAAGCATATCGACTATGCACAGTTTCTGATGTACATGCATTAACTTTGAGAAATCTCCCAATTTTCCTCCCCACTCTTTACAAGATGAGGGCATCATAGAATTTTGGTGGGACCTATGGAAGGTGGATCCAGACAGCCGTGGATTCGATCTGAGTAAGTCTGGGAACAAAGTTTGCTTTCCATTTTCTAACTGAGAGAAAAATCCCCACAATGAACCATGGGACACCTTGTAACGCCATAGCTTGGCTTTTCAGATTCGTGAATTTTACTGTAAAGAAATTCATACCCAGATCAATTAAACAGAGCATCTTCGATGGCTTCTAATTTTACCTTAAGATAAGGTTGCAAAAACTTTTTCTTAAAGGGTTTCACGATAACTGAAAACTGCCATGGGGCATAAAGGCGTTGTTTTTCCTCAGAAGAGAGATCAATTATGTCGCCGATCGTCTGTTTATCGGATGTTTCTTCAAGTGTAATATCAGAGGGAAGTGTGGAAGTGATAACCGAATTTAAGGCTATATCTTTATAAGATGGTTTCCCTTCCCCAAAAGGGAGGGATTTTGTAGGACAGCAGGAGTAGTAGTGGATGGAGAATTGGACATGGTTGACTAGAAGTAAAGGGGGGAAATATGGGAGAAAGAAAGGAGAAGAGAGAAGGAGGACTTTCTCTCTCTAATCCATTTTGAAGGAAGTATCCATAAGGCCCTTAACTTTTATTATATATATATATTTCCAAAAAAGGGAGAGAAAGAGATAAACTCAAATCTTAAATGTATATTTTTTTAAGAAAATTAATAGAAGATAAATTTTTATCCTAATAAACTACCCACATCATCTCCACTTCCACATTTCCCTCAGCCTCCCCCCCACGTTTCCCTCACACTATACAACTTACATAATATCTATATATATTATAAAGCAGAGGATGAAGCACTAGAAGAATCCAAGTGGCAAACTGCTGAGAAGCCACTTGTTAATTTTTAGGAAAAGTTTAAGAGCATTGTAACAAGATTTTTTTAGAGTTATTTGATTTTAAAAAATTAATTCTTTTAAGAAATTATTAGTTAATTTAAAAATAGAAACCCACAATGAAAGATTTCTAAATGAAGTATATATTTCATAAACTTATCTGTATCAAATATAATGATATTATTATTATTAATAATAATAATAATAATAATATATGATAATAATAATAATAATAATAACAATAATAGTATAGTATTATTAGTAGTACACGTAGTAGCTGTACTTTTAATTTTAAAAATATAGTAATATATATTATAATAATAATGATAATAATAATAATGATAATGATAAGAATAATAATAACAACAATAATAATAATTGATAACGTTCAAACTACACCTCATCTCAGAAGATGATACAATCGTTGCCAAAATATAGTAACCCAACAGAGGTTGGGGTTGAATCTCATGGGAACACGTGGAATCGTGGATCTCAACAGTTGTAGTTAGCGAGAAGAACAAGAAAAGTAAATGGGGAATTTTGTGTAGTAATCTCGAGCAAGTAACTATATCAACTTCGGTTGCAATCAGTTGTAGGTAACACTAAGATTGTGTTCCCCCTCGCTTCTCAATTCCATAGGCTTATCATGCTTTTTGAACCAACCCGCTACTTTGCATGCAAAATCGATAAGTTATGTACCTTCTACAGTCTTTTGGACGAGCAGAAGAGTTTCACCCTTTACCGTTTGAGTCTCAAGATGTCACCTTACTAACCCTTATCTTGATCCCAGTTAACTATTACCTTTTGAGTCTCTAGTTATTAGATGAAAGCTAACCATCTTACTTAGATATTACCTAGTAGTATGGATCGACAATTAAACTCCAAATTACTATTGTATTTATATTTTCCTAGTCACTACACCTCTTTTGGAGTAAGCAACAATATCTAGGTGGGATCCTAATGTGTGCACCTGTTAAGAAAAATATTCCGATAAAGATAAAGCAATGTATGCATGGGTATTGGTTCAGAACAACAATAACACTTCCCCTACTTTGTCAATCCGCCAGGGTTTCCACAACCCTAGCTATGGGTTTTAGTCATTCATTCTTGTAAAAAAATCAATAACATTCTTAATCGAAAGCATAGATGAAATCACAATGATAAGAAGTAACAAAACCCACAACCATAACTGAATTAATCAACTGAAGTCAATACAAGAGAATCCCATGATCAAAATCGAATGTTGGAATCAAAATATGTTTAGGTGTATCAAAAGTGCGTAACTTCTACTAAAAAACACATAAAGGGTGTTTATAGTACATGAGAAAATACTAAAATCAAAGCCCGAATGAAATAGGAGAAAACAGGGTCGGTGGCCTTATGTGGTTTGTACTTGCACCCTGACCCTGGGCACAGGTACTACCTGCGGTCAGCAGGGTGAGCACAGGTACAAGGCGCAGGTACCGAATGAAATTTTTTTTGTAAGTTAGCTCTCGGGACTTTGGACTTCTGGCACTTGCTTTGACTACTTGCGGTCCGTAGGTTGACGTAATAAGTGCCGGGAGTTATCTTTTCAGCTTTCTTCAATTCTGGAACATGATTTAATCACGAACAAGCCATAAAGTGTCTCGAACATCCATAATTTCTCCAAAGTAGACAAAAATACCTTTTTCACGAACTTATCATCCAAAACATGATTTCCTGCAAAACATACCCAAAACACATCATATCTAACAAAATAACCTCAGAAACTTGCATATTGTCCTCGTTTTAAGCTTCGAAAGTGCTATATTTCTTTAGCACATAACAACCTCAACTTAGAATGTTTGCATGTCCTCAGGCAACAAAATACAATAAAAATAAAAGTGATGCTTAACTAGGAAAATCTAAACTATTCAAGGCAGTCAGTCAACACTTCAAATTACCACATCCCTCTCCTATCTCACTTTTCAAAACCAACTGTGTATGAACATGAAGCACAACAATGTGACATAATGGGATCAAGGTATGACAATTACATTATCAACAGACAGCCACTCATATATACAAGTTACACTACCCGAAATAAGCAAATAGCTAGCAATATAACTCAAGTGCCCTCACAACAAGGATGTCTCACTTACTAATATGAAATAATGTATGTCAATGCAGGGACGGTCAAGAGACACTTATACTCAGAAGAGAAGTTCCAATAAATGCATGTCAAATACCATAGGCTTGCCCTTATTTTTTTTACCTTAGCATTCAGATAGTTAAGTTAGGATCACTATAAGAATTTTCTCAGCTTGTAATGTAGGCTTGGGGGCTGGTATGACACATATAGACATATCGAGAAGCCTCCTTGGCACTACACTAACCTTGGGATCTCACTTACTAGCCAATTTCTTTTTTATTCCACCCTTATTTCTCCTTTTTATTCTTTTATGCACATTCAGGTTGGATGTGGACTTTGATTCTTTTTTTTTCCACTTTTTTCACAATTTTTTTCTGTTTCCTTTGCTACCACACCTAGCCCTACAAACTTTTTCTCTTATTTTAGCCTTCTTTATACCCACTTTATACTATGCACCCCTATGATAGCCACCCTCAACTTAGGCGATTTGCCTGAGTTGAGGTGCATAATGTCCAAGGAGGACAAGAGCCAAAACATGTTCATTGTAATATAAATGGGAAGATGAATGGTAAAACAAGAAAATAAGCTTATAAGGCTCAAAACATGGATCAAGGGATATAATTCACATATGGAAGGTTATTTAGGCTACAAGTGGACTAAAATAAAAAACAGCCTATGATCCTCTCCTAACCGACTATCCTTCAACCTAGGCAAGAGTAACCAGGCAACTTTTAAATTCAACACACAAAGGGAACTAGGTAAATCTCACACACACATAGTACAAAGTTAATATTACCAACTACTACCTATCTAGTTTATGCAATTGTTAGCAAGTGATTATCATGTCCCCAATTCTAATTCCATAACAAGCTCCACAATGTTCACACACATATATATATATATATATATATATATATATATATATATTCACACAATTCTAAAATACAATTTTAGAGGGGTATCCAAAATCAATCAAAACATGACTACTACCCTAAATACTTATAAATCTCCTAATTACACAAAAATAAAACACAATACAAAGTAAAACACAGTATGATAGAAAATTATCCTAGACATGCAAGTTTTACAACCATGCCACGGCCGACAGGAAAATAAGCACGACAATAAAAACCTGTGGCGGCATAGTATTCCCACCCCAACTAAAAACTACGCATTGTCCTCAATGTGCTAAAATAAAGTAAAATAGAGGGAAGTGAGAACATACCCGGGACGCACTAGGCACCCAAATTATGAGCATCCCTAGATAAGGGTATATCAGCTGGCGGAGGAGGTGGTGGTGGCGGTGCACTACTAGATAATGTACCTGCTGCTATAGATACACGCCTCTACCTATCGACGAATGCAATCTCTAATGAATCATGTCTGGTCCTTTTAACGGTCTGGTCATACATCATATCAGGGTCCTGCAAATCATCTATGTGACCTCTTTTGGCCCCAACTGCTAGGACCTTCTCATCACTCTCTACAAAAAAATCAAATCATCTTGGTTTGTGTGGGGTGATATCTGGACCACCGAAGGTATAACTAAGGGAGTGGCTGTTACACGGCTCTTGCGAGAGAGCATACCTCTGCTCGTAATATATCAAACTCCCCCCTCATCTGGGCTAGATCTGGTGTATTTGTCTTTGTTAGTTGGGTTGTAACTCGTCTCTCAAAATCATCGAGCCGTGTTTGGAAATCAGCATATAGCTATGATAGTGTAACTCTCACTCTCTGTGCGGCCTCTCATCGGGCCTCTACCTGCTCAAATCTAGTCTTAACTCCTGATCTCATTTGCTCGTAAAGGGTAGTTATCTCGGTCTCAACAACCCTCAATCGAGCATCGATGGCCCTCTGTCTATCCACTAATCTTTACAAAAACTTGCTAGATATAGTGATCATACCTATAGCAGGAGCTGAAGTGGATGGGCGAGTAGGCTTTGAAAATACACCAACCGGCTCTGAGGTCAAAGCTAGAGTTGAAGAAAAAGTAGTTGGTGTTCCCTCACCCTGTGTACTAGAGTTTGGAGCCTCTTTGCTCCCCATCTCCATATCAATACTAATACTTACATCAGTTCGATGTGCCTCATCAGGCTCTGTGGAAACCACTGGTCCCTCAGTCTAGGCCCGTGGTACTGCTGTCTGCCTTCTCAAACTCCTGGAATGTTCTGGATGTGCCAGATCCTTCATAATCTTTATTTGTATAGTCATCGTCGCAAATACCCTATCGTCTACACCTAGTATCTTAGGCACACCGACCTCATCACACAACCTCTGAATTATGTAAGGGATTGGTAGATTAGTCAACTTCCCAAATGCTCTGTCATATAACTCATAACTGAGAATGCCAGCAAAATCAACAACATATCCGACCATCATACAAACAACTAGTGTTGCTACCTCCCACATCAACGTATTATCTGAAGCAGTGGGTATCAGTCAGTATTTTATCAACAATCACCAAAACTTGGCCTCAAATGTCAATAGGCCCTTCTTGATCATACCATGCCCCTCAATCTATGGGGTCGCATCATCTAAAAGTGAAATATAACTGGCTATCCACCTATCCATCTCAACCCTCTCTTATTGATATTCAGCCTCCCGTATGATATATCGATCACGTGTAACCCTCATTTTATGGTCATATTCAGTTGTAGATACAGGAATAATATAATCTGGGCCAAAGATAACTCTATGGATAGTCTCTATTGAAATGTCAACTCTGACCTCTCTAACCAGTGTATGGTCATACAGTGGCTACCTCGTGAGTCTCACTAGGCGTGGATGTCTGCGCGTAGGAAGGACTACAGTAGCTCAGTATGATGCATAAAATTCCCATACCATAGTCGAGCTATAAGAACCGAGTGTCCTAGTCATCTACTCTAGCTGATATCTATCAAATGTCGCCCATAATTGTGGTACTCTAGCCAACCCTGGTAGATCAATCTGGTGGTCCTCATAAATGTACCTTGTAGGCCTTCCTACCTCCCAAAAACGACTGTCAATAGTAAATATCTCCTACATCCCTTCCACGCACCACCTCAGATATCCCTCCTCAGGAGGTACATCTGGGCTATGTGTGGGTGCAAGACTCTTCCCCTGCTGTAATGATGCATAGTGGGTAGCCTGCTCTGTATCCTCCTCAGAATGAGGTATATCATACTGTTGTACATGAGTAGTGGTACCCTCCTCAAACTGGGGCACCACTGATGGGTCCTCCTCGAATGAATCCTGGGACCCCTCCTCAGACTGGGAGGCATGAGAACAAACTGTGGAGTAGACTCAGAATCTATCTTCTAATAATCATCATCATCAGGTAGAGAAGTTTGTGGGGGTGACATCCTTGCTGACTTCATCCTCGGTCGGGCTGCAACTGTCTGAGCAGCCTGCCGCATCTATTCTCTTATAACTCTGCATGTTACCTCAATTGCAGTGTCTCTACGTAACTGCCTCGGGTACCCCTTCACTGAACCACTAGACTTGGGAGACTCTACCAGTCTCCTCGAGGTACCAACCTTCTTTTTCTTCACAGCTTTAGGTGCCATGTGTACCCAAAAAACCAGTTGTTAGTTTCCAACAAAAGTGAGGGATAACAAAAGTTGAAGAAAAACTCGAAATTAAAAAAGTTCAAATTTTTCCTCAATTTTCACACCCCTATAACCTATTTTAAATCTCAACAAGTCCAATGTGCATAAACCTATCATAAATCACAACTTTCAAAGCAAACAAACAAGCTCAACTATTGGTACTACTTTCATTCATTCAAGTTCAACTTCCGGTTGGGGCCTAACTTTAGATTTTACTTCAAAACAAGACCCTACATTAAGTTTTTAGGCTAATTCAAGGCTCTTACATACAATTATGATATTGTCTATATATTTTGCAATGAAATACACATATCAAGTTGTTTAGACAATAGATAGATCAATACATAACCGATAGGAGCTTAGAAAGTTACCTTTTATATGAAGAACTGGAAGAGAATAAAGAAGAAATTAAGCAAACCAATGTTGGAACGTGTTTTTAGCATGTTGGAACAAATTGGTATCTCAATCAAGTGACAATTTAGCCTTTACTTAAGTATGGGGGTAAGTTGGTGTTTTAAGAGGAAAGTTTAAATTCAAAGAGAAAAGTGAAATTTTGAGGGTTAGAATGAGGTTAAGGTTGTTTAAATATAGGTAGTTGGATGTTTTAGGTCATATATATATATATGTGTTGGTGGGCCTAAAATTTGAATTAAAATGGGCCCATTTTTTGACCTAGCCGTGGCTTGTACTTGCAAATGCCACTTGTGGCTAGGAATGAGGCTTAGGTGCTACCTGTGGCCAGCAGGTGCAGGGTGCAAGTGCTGGGCCAAAAATTTTGGTCCGCTTTTCTACAATCCGAACTTGGCATTTTGATATTTATCCAGCTACTTATGGTCCTGCAATCTAAGTTTGAGGTCCCAAAAGTAGAATTAGATGCCAAAGTCCATAAATTCCATTTTTCATCCTCAAAATTTCAAATTTTCTACTAATTACTCAACTTACCGAGTGGGACTTGTGACCAAGATAGGTTGATCATACAACCCCCTTACCTGGAAATCAATGAATGTAGTAATTTTACCATATTCCAGGTAATTCCAAGAGCCAAAAACCTATAAAAATAAAAAAATAAAAAAAACGTGAACACTAACAATAGTGGGATGCCTCTCACTCAACGCTTGATTCAACATCGCAGCACGACGTAGCTATGTTGGTTACGTAGACTTCACCAAAAGGCCCATAGGTTATCTTCCATACAACGCTTGATTTAATATCGCATCACGATGCGGGTATCTGGACTACTCAAAATTCATCAAGATACCCATAGAAGTATCCTCCAGGATCATTACTACAATCAATCACCGATGCTACCTTCGTATCGATTGGTTGCTTCATTGACTTTCGAATGTTGAATATAGCCTCTTCACCGTTGACTCTGAATTTTTGCTCACCTTTCTACATGTCAACCATAGCCTTGCCTGTGGCTATAAATGATCTTCCCAATATAATGGGCATTTTGGTGTCAACCTTGCAGTACAGGATGACGAAGTCAATCGAAAAGATGAAGTTATCCATCCTCATGATCACATCAAATAAGAGTCCCACAGGATTCTTCACTGTGCGGTCAGCCATCAACAGTCGCATCCAAGTCGGTTCTGGAGGGTTCAAGACCAATTGCTTGAATATGGACAGCGACATTAAATTAATGTTGGCTCCTAAGTCACACAAGGCTCTGGCAAATCAAGATACCCAATAATGCACGACATAGTGAATACTCCAGTATCACCCTTTTTCTGCGCCAAAGACCTAGTCATGACTGCACTGCAGTGGTGCACACCATCAACATCCTCAAATATCGCTCATTTCTTCCTTGTGACCAATTGTTTCATGAACCTGGCGTATTCAGCCATCTGCTCTAATGCCTTAAGAAGAGGTATGTTCAAGCTCAATTTTTTCAGCATCTTAATGAATTGCTTGAACTTACCTTCCTCTTTTTTTTGCTTCAATCTCTAAGGAAAAGATGGGGATGGTCTCAAAATTTATTTGATTTTTGGCTTAATGATCAAACCCTTACCTTTATCCTCAGTAGATTTACCTTTATCACCCGTTACCTTCTAGAACTCAACAACATGTGTCTCATCATCAAGAGTTTTTTCCGTAGGTCGTGGGGGATCCAAAGTAGTGATACCACTCCTCGTAGTAATAGCAAGTACGTAACATTATTTTTGGATTTTGCATCATGTTTCTCGAAAGGGTACCTGGCTACCTCTAGTTCAGAATTGTTGATATCTGTCTAAACTAGTGTCCAATTACTTGATAGCAGTGACATATGACTCGACCTTCCGAGTCAATCCTAAAATATCTTCCTTAATCTCATTTAGGTTGATCTCTTGATTTTCTTGGCCCTTCACCAGCTTAGCCAGCATCTCTTCTATTCTGAATGTAATATCTCGTCTGCCAAGTGGAATGTACCTATCTCCCTTCTCTCTGTAGTCATCCTTCTTCCTCCAGTCACCATCTCATTTTTTTCTATGATCTTTGTATCTGCCATAGTATTTCTGACCTTGGTTCCCTTGCCTTTTGGCTCAGAAACCCACCAACTGACGATCCAGATAATTTTCTTCCTCCTTTAGTTCTGACTTGTAAGTTTGGAAGCTGACCCCTGTGCTGCTACTACATTTATCTTCTCAGAATTTGCTGCTACTACATTTATCTTATCAGAAGTTGCTACTGCAAGCTGCTTTGATAGTACCCCATGATCAGTTCTTAGTAACATAATCTCTTGTGCTACTGTGTCATCATCTACTTTCTGGTCGCAGGACACACCAATAGTATATGTGCCAGATACTCTCTCGTCCCTGACAACCGATGATTAGGCACCATGCTTAACTTCTTCTTGAACTTGAATCATGCCTCATACATAGACTCTGACTGCATTTTTCTAAATTTATAGATGTCGTCCTTAAGCTGCAAAATCCTGGATGGTGGAAAGAACCTGTTCAAGAACTACTTGCGTAACTCATTTTATGTAGTGATAGAGCCTCTTGGCAGTTCCCCTAACCATAAAGATGTTTCTCCTGTAAGTGAGAATGGGAACAACCTCAGTCTGAGTGCTTCCGGATTCACCCCTGGATTTGTATACGAACTGCAGATGCCAATGAAATTGGAAAGGTACAAGTTTGCATCATCTGTAGGCAGACCTACAAACATACCCTTTATATTTAAAATTTGGATCATTGCGCTTGTAATGTCAAATTTGATGCCTGAGGGTAAAACAGGAGGAACTATGGCTCTAGTCTCTGCCGGTTCAACATATCCCAAGCCTTCATCATCATCTATATATGGATACACATACTGATATGCTGGGATTACTTAAACACGGGCACCTCTAGCTCTGTTCTAGTTTCCATCGAGTGTTGTTTGTCTCTCAACTAAATCTGCCTCCCTAGCTACCCACTGAGCTTCTTTCGTTGCCGTTCTCTCGACTTCAGCTTGAGCTAACAACTCACCAGTCTGTCGATCAATAATATATTGTACTCCTTTGGAAGGAGGGGAGGTACAACATCACGAACCCCTTTAGAAAGTTCTTCTCTTTTCTGGTCTAACGTCCTACTAGGTGTTTGTAGGATCCTCTCTGGATTCAGATTCAATGGGAGTAAGGGATTGTCTCTACTCTGTGTGTTAGGAATACACCAACATATGCCCAACTAAGAACAAAAAGAAAAATACAAAGACTGCAATAACTTCAAATCACAAATCAACACTGTGTTCCTCGACAACTGCGCCAAAATTTTGATGACGTCCAAACTATACCTCCTCTTAGAAGATAATATGGTCGTTGTCAAAATATAGTAACCCAATAGAGGTTGGGGTCAAATCCTAAGGGAACATGCGGAATAGTAGATCTAAAGAGTTGTAGTCAGCTGGTAGAACAAGAAAAGTAAATAAGGGATTTTGTGTAGTAATCTCGAGCAAGTAACTATATCAACTTCGGCTGCAATCAGTCGTAGGTGAACACTAGGATTGTGTTACCCCAGGCTTCTCAACTCCATAGGCTTATCGAGTTTTGTTGAAATGACCCGATACTTTTTATGCAGAATCGATAATTTATGTACCTTCGAGAGTCTTTTGGACTAGCAGAAAGGTTCCACCCTTTATATTTTGAGTCTCAGGATGTTGCCTTACTAACCCTTATGTTGATCCCAGTTAATTATTAACTTTTGAGTCTCTGGTTATTCGATGAAATCTAACAATCTTACTTAGCTATTACCTAGTAGCGCGGATCAACAATTAAACTCTAAATTATTGTTGTCTTTATTTTTTCCTAGTCATTACTCCTCTTTTGGAGTAAACAACAATATCTTGGCGGGATCCTAATAGTGCACCCGTTAAGAAAACTATTATGATAAAGATAAAATAATGTATGCATGGGTATCGGTTCAGAACACCACCACCACTTCCCCTATTCCATTAATTCGCCAGGGTTTCCACAACCCTAGCTATGGGTTTTAACTGCTCATGCTTGTGAAGAAATCAATAACATTCATAATCGAAAGCATAGATGAAATCACAATGATAAGAAGTAATAAACCACAACCATAACTGAATTAATCAATTGAAGTCAATACAAGAGAATCCCAAGATCAAAATCGAATCTTGAAATCAAAATACGTTTGTGTATATTAAAAGTGCGTAACTCCTACTAAAAAACACATAAAGGGTATTTATAGTAGATGAGGAAACCCTAAAACCAAAGCCCAAACAAAATAGGAGAAAACAAGGTTGGTGAACACATATGGTCTGTACTTGGCCCCTGACCCTGGGCATTGGTAGTACCTGCGGTCAGCAGGGTGAGCGTAAGTATAGGGCGCAGGTATCGGATGGAAAAAATCCTGCAAGTTATCTCTCAGGATTTTGGACTTTTGTCACTTGCTTTGTCTACTTTCGGCCCGTAGGTCCTACATGTGGTCCGTAGGTTGACTTAGTAAGTGTCAGGGGTCATCTTTTCATCTCTTCTTCAATTCTCGAACATGCTTTGATCACGAACAAGCCGGAAAGTGTCCCAAACATCCATAATTGCTCCAAAAGTTATCAAAAATAACTTTTTCACCTTTTTCACGAACTTATCATCCGAAACATGATTTCCTGTGAAACATACCCAAAACGCATCATATCTAACAAAATAACCTCCGAAACTTGCATATTTTCCTCGTTTTAAGCGTCGAAAGTGCTCTATTTCTATAGCACATCAATAATCATAATCATAATCATAATAATAATAATAATAATAATAATAATAATAATAATAATAATAATAATAATAATAATAATAATAATAATAATAATTAAAAAGTAGTAGTTGTAGTAACAATTATAAGAATAATAATTAATAGCAATGAACATTATCAAGATAGTTATTTATCACACTAAGGAGTTTTAATTGAACTCTTATTGTTGTCTAACTAATTATATAAAAAATATTTATTTTATTAATAGTTTGGAATTTGAATTTAAAATTTAAAAGTTAAAAATATTTAAATTCGAAAAATAATAGGCTTTGAAAATTTTAAAAACAATTTATTAGCATAAAATTAAAAAGTCATAGTTGAAGAGACCTAAAACATCTCTAACACACACTTCGTCTCTTTGGGCCAGCACCCTCTATTCTATTTATAATCATAACTCCAAAGGTCCCTCACGCTCATTTGTGTGGAAAAATATTTTAATAGGAGGGGTAATATGTCAACAAGCTACTGCTTGGACCCCCGCTACGGGTAATACCATCAATTTTTGGTTTCATCAATGGATTCCAGATAACCCCCCCTCTTAGAAGCATTCTTTATGGTCCTTTAAATTGGAATGAAGCATCTCTGTCCCTTACCCACGTTTGGAACGGCCAATCTTGGAATTGGAATATGCTGTCTTTCCATATACCTCCTACTATCATCCTCAAGGAAAATTTAATTCGACCCTCGCCCACGTTAGGAAATTGTGATAAGCCCTACTGGGCTCTTAATAAAAATGGCATTTTCACCACTGCTTTGGTCTACAAATTTCTCACCCATTATTCTGTTCACCCCTATGAATGTAAATGGATTTGGCGACTTCATACTTTAGAAAAAATAAAATTCTTTCTTTGGTTGTGCTCCTACAATAAAATTGCTTCTTCCATTTATTTGCATTGTATTGGGTTAAGTTCCGACCCTTTATGTCCTGTTTGTCATAGAGAGCCTGAAATTGATACTCATATTTTCCTCTCGTCATATTGCCCAAAAATTTTGGTTAGACATGGGCCTTAATGTGTCGCGTATAGATACGTCCCAACAACACTGGCTTAACGCTCTTAAACGTCTTACTCCCCCTTTTACTGTTGTTGACATTAACTGGTTGGATATCCTCCTCTTTGCTATTTGGAATATTTGGTTAAACCAAAATGATAATGTTTTCAATAAGAAAACCGGGCTCCTAAATATTAATATTGTTCATAGCAAAGCCTTAGAGTTTTTAAGCTCACTCTACCCCTTGTTGTAACTTGTACTATTAACGTATCTGTTAAATGGTTCCCTCCTGAGCTTGGTAAGTAAAAACTAAATATAGATGGTTCCTATTCTTGCTCAATTAATCCTTGTGGTATTAATGGCCTAATACGAGACTCTGCTGGTCATTGGATTATGGGTTTTGCTACCCCAAGTTCTGGAAATTGTTCTACTATGATTGAACTAAAAGCTTTGTGTTTTGGTCTCCACTTAGCTTTGGGCCACAAACTCCACCCTTTGGATATTGAAACTGACTCGCTCGAAGTTCTAGAATTACTTTCCTTCTCATCACCTCCTTACGATTAAATTGTCGCTTTTTGCAGGTTGATGTTGAGGAGCTTGGGAAATCCAGCGGTACAACACAATTCCCGTGAAGCCAACGGTGTCGCTGACATATTAGCCGACTTTGGTTCTTCATCATCCACCTTGTCATCCGTTTTGCTATCTCCTCCCAATATCGTCGCGGCTCAGTTGGAACGGGATCGTGAAGGAGTTTCTACTACTAGAATTATCTCTAAGGCATCTTATAATAAGTTAGTCTCTGCAGGGAACCAGTCTGTGTTGTCATTTGTTATGTCTAGTATGTATGTAGGTTCAGTTTCTGATGTAAATTCGCTGTCTAGCTTTAATCCTATTTTGGTGTCTAAGGGTGCATTTGTTTTTTTAACATTCAGACGTAATCTGAATGCATGTCTAAATGATTAAGATGTTGTCTCTAGATCTGAAAATTAAATGATTAAGACTGTTTGTTTTTCAACACCTGAATGTACAAAAAAAATTATTTGTATATATAATAAAATAAAAAAATATAATTCAAATAAAAAACTAATTATAGTTCAGAAAAATATGTAATTTAATACAAGAAAATTATTATTTGATTGAAAAAAAATATTTATGTTTTTTTAGTGATAGTGGAGATGGTTTATAATGGTGGTTGATGTTAGTGATTAGTAATGTTAGTGGTGACATTTGTGATAGTTGGTATTGTAGTGACTGTTATGATGGTGGCGGCTGATAGTGGTGGTAGTGGTTGTGATGTGACGTTGCTTGATGTTAGTAGTTGGAGGTGTTGATTATGATGGCCGAAAAATGAATGAATAATGGTTGACGATGTGTTGGTACTAGTTGGAGATATTGTTAGTTGTGACGGTGAAGATGGTTGTTAGTAGAGATAAATTGTAGCGATGATAGTGATTGAAGTGATGGTAGAGGTGACATTACTAGTGACAATGGTGGTGGCCGATAAAGAATGTGTGGAGGTTGTGATGTATTAGTGGTAGTTAGCGGTGATGCTAGTTGTGATAGATGAGTTGGTCGATAGTGGGGATTGGCCGGTAGTGGTTGGTGATGGTGGTGATGTTAACAGCGGTGGCGACGTTAAATATAATTAGAATAATAGATATAGTAGGTGTGGTAGCGGTTGACAATAGTGGTTGATAGCGATATTTGTTGTCAATGGTGGTTGTGATTGTGGAGGTGGTTGGTGGTGGTTGACAATGATGGCGGTGACAGAGGTGGTGACTGATGATTATGAATAGAGTGGTGATGAATATTATCCAACAGCAGAATACCTCTTCAGACCTATTAAGACTTTTATTATCGATCTGAATGATTAAAAGTTATTCAGACCTATTAAGAGCTAGAATCTTAATAAAAACAAATGCACTTAATGGTCTGAAGTCTGAACCATTCAGATTCAGAACTCCATTAAGTGCAAACAAATGAGCCCACTCTAGTAGTGCTTTGCTTTCTCCTAAGAACTGCAGTACTCATACTACTGCTTGTAACTCTACACCTTTTTATTATTACTAGTTTAATGTACGTGTGTTGCACCTGTATCAAACGTTGATTGAAAATAAATATATATAAAAATAAATTAGTATGTAAGTTATATTATTTAGTACAAAAAATTTAAAATTATCACGTAGAATTTTGAATATAAAAGGCGCAGTTAATTAAAGAGGAATATGATAAATCACCATCACATTAATAACTTAGGAGCAAAATTAGATATGGTAAAAAATAAACTTCTCGTTTAAAATTATACTATTTAGTCTTTTTCTATAAGTTGATATGGTCTGAATTAATGAAAATCAGAGTTTAGATACTCAAAATAGTATTTAATCATTATACTTATTTTCTAATGCTAAAAACACTTTGTTTTCAATCGAAGAATTATTTTTATTCTTAGGATTCTACATTTTTATCAAAATTGAGGATATTTTATATGATTATATATCTTGAACATGTTAGAGACCATTTGGTTAGAGAATAAGAGTAAGTTATTCATGTAACTTAGCTACTATTTTTCCTAGATTTAGTTCTTTAAATTATGTAATGAAAATTCATTATTCTGCTTTACAAGAATCAAGAATAAATTTGTATGGATTTTAAATTTCAAATATTATTAGTTGCCAAGGCTTTAAGGCTCAATAAATATAGTGTCACCCAGTGATATGCCAAATGCTAATACGTAATAACAACATTATTCATTATTCTCTTCCGTTCACTTTATTTATAGTATTTACTAAAATAGATGGTCAAAATAATTTTCATTTTACAAAGTCAAGATATACTGTTTCAAATAAATTGAAATGGATGGAAGGAGTAACTACTAAAGAGAAGAGAAAATCACATGAGATGGATGTAAACCTTGTTGTCCAAGTGTGCCTATATCCTAAATTAAGGGGTCGTTTAGTAGAGTGTGATAAAAGAACTAATCCATGCATTAGTTCTATGCATTGCTAGTGTTTGTTATACTTTTTCAATCTATGTATAACTAATGCAAGTATTAGTTATACATTTTATTGTGTACTATGCTATCTCTAAAAATAATGCCCCCCAAACTCCCAACCCCACAATTATTTTTCATCCATACAAATCCGTCCCAACTGAGAAAAAACAAAGCAACCCTCTTATTTATTCACTTCATTCACCATAACTAAATTAGATCGCTCAAGAAATTGGGTTGACATGCTATAGTCAAGAAACAACAACAACAATAAAATGCTCATTGAATTTTCACAAAGTGAGGTTTGAGAAGGATAAAGTGTACGCAGTCCATACCACTACCTCAGACGAAGTAGAGAGGTTGTTTTCGACTCCATAGTCAAGAAAAATACAACAATTATTCAAACTTCAGTTGATCAGCAGCCAACCAACAGTTAATGTATAGGTAGTATTCCAAGCGCTTGACATAGCACAAAAAACTGAAAAATCAGGAGCCATAAAACTACTAATATTGCTTGGCTTTTACAATATCTGGCACGCTAACAAATGCTATAAAGAAAAATGCATAAAACCATAGCAACCATAAAACCAACAACAAATAGATGCTACAAAAATACTTTAACAATCAACAATGAATGGAACCTTTTTATCAACTATTTACCAT